>JASWJB010000043.1:0-207397 GCA_032433595.1 Conoideocrella luteorostrata
CCCAACCCAACCCACCCAAACTTCCCCCCGACCCTCAAATTTTGCTCATCTTCAATTCATGCCCAGACAGGCTGCCCTATAGCCTAAGAAAGCACTTCCAGAGTATTCCCGCAGAAACGACCAGAGGCCTTGGGCATAATGTTTGTACGTACATTATGGCTCACGGCCTCTCTGCCTATCCTTGCGGCTGCCCGCAATTGTACTGCACGTCCAATTTTAAGTGATGACGCCGTCGGCTGGCAGCCGGGGGAGTGCTATCGCGGCACATGGAACATCATCAGCACCTGCTTATCTACTATCGTCGCCTGCACTTGGAGCATCCAGCATCTCAATATCCCGGCTACAGACGATGGCGCGTGGAAGAAGTCGAAACGAAAAATAAAGTGGATGATTATAACGGTGCTGTTCCCTGAGCTGGTGATGATCCATGCTATGCTCGAATTCCACATGGCATGGAAAGCCCTCCGATTGATGAGCAAGAATAGAAAGCCCGTTGAGTGGCCATGGTGGTTTCGAAATCCACCATTGTCGTGGCTGCCATATTGTCGACGGTATTTAAATGGCGAAGATCTGGAAGGCCAGAATAGTGAGGGCCATATCAATGGTATGTTCTTTTATGTAACTTTTAGAAGACCTGTTCCTTTGTTTTGCCCATGTATCATGTTTAACCTTTGAGGAAGAAATAAAATGGACGCTGGTCCACTGCTACTTTGCCAATATGGGCGGCTTCGTACATTACCGAGGGAAGAATTCATTTCCTGTCACCGCCCAACAGCTGGCCGAGAGCCCTCTATTCGATTCCCCAGCAGTATCAGTGGAAGACATCGAAGATAAAAGCAAGCAAGATTGGCTGGCCAAGATCTTCGCCGCCTTACAAATATTACAACTTATTCTTTCTATTATTACGCGACACATCCAAGGTTTACAGTTTTCACAGCTTGAAACCGTTACACTATCCTTTGCTATCTGCGGCCTTGTAATATACTACACCTACTTTCATAAGCCTCAAAATATCGGGAGGCCTGTTGAGCTTCAAAACTATATGTTACTTTCTGATAACGCTTCACAAAATGGGGCCACAGGCGCTCAAGCGACCTTGGCTGATGAGGAGATTCAACGGAAATCCGCCAGTCTTCAAAAGACTACACCTCAATTATCTCTGCAATTTCAACAGACTTATGATAGTTTTTGGGCCATTATCCTTAACCAACATAGCCGTCCTGGCAAAACTGGCGGACCAAGCTACCCAAAGAGAATCCCGAACGACAATATCCCAATTTATGAAGGCAGCAATGACGTTCACCCAGCCGTCTATCTACTGGCATTGGCTTCTGGACTATTTGGTGCTATACATGCCATTGCCTGGTATTTTGAGTTTCCTACCGATGTGGAAAAGTTGCTTTGGCAAATAGCTACTGGTATTTCCGCAGCGAGCCCTGTTGTTGGCCTACTTGCGATCCCGCTAGCTCAGCTTACGAAGTCCGCAGGGACCCATGAGCTCTTTATGGGAAATTGTTTAAGGCTGATGCAGGAATATTATTGGCAATTTCGCAATAATACATCGGTCAGACATGCTATAAACGAACTGGAGTATGCTTTCGCCACAGGTCAACGAAAAAGTTATGCTGCAATCTTCCCGGCTGCTGAGACAGGGGATAATAAGCTCTTACTAGACCTTCGGGACTTTCTACACTTGCAAGGCGATTCTAACGGTTTAGACACTAAACCATTTGAACTACACGATGATAAACTATTTATTCGAAACTTTCATCGTCTTGTCAGTGCGTTGAATGGTACAGAGACAAAGAAAATACAGGAAGCAGCTTGGACAGACACATGGCCTAGAAAGTCGGTGTTTCCCCGTGAGATCAACCAAGCTCTCTTGTATATCACCGGCATTCTTTACTGCGCTTCACGCCTGTTGTTGCTGGGCATTTCACTTTCAAGCGTCCGGAAGATGCCTGGGTCTGTTTACATACAGGCAAATTGGACACAGTACCTACCAGCATTTGGTGCGAGCAGTGGATAGTAGTGTCGGAAAATGTTTACAAAAATATCTTTACAGTCACTCGGGATCTGGTTAATGCAATATCCAATTCAGTTCGGCTCGAATGAGGAGACTTCAGGGTTGGAGTTTAGACACATTTACGCGGATACTATGTGCTACTATGTGCTACTATATCTACTTAAATAGCTTATAGAAGTTCCAAGATTCGCTCGCTTTGGTAATCTACAGCGTTTGTCGACCCAAAGCACACACACACCTCACACGTACACTGGTGTCTGACACATGACCAGTGACGATAACTTCAATTCCGTAGGGAACCTGTGGGTTTCACAGGGTCTTGTGCAATAATCTAGATCAATTGCTTCAAAATGCTCTGGGCGGCTCAGAATTGCTCAGCTCTCCTCAGGGTTGCTCACTGGGGCTCATGGGCTAACCAGGTTAAAGCGGCCACAGCTCAGGAACCCGTTCAAGAAAGGAAGTGGCACTGTTAGTTTTTCCCACTCGAAATGGCTGGATTTTCGCAAACGGATTCGTCAAGGATGGCATTGCCCCGAGAGCATGACATGCCGAGTCTCAAGATGACGTGCCCCCCGAGCTATCCCGATATACTCCCACCGTTTCCCCATGACGTGGACAGCTGGACCGTTACCCACATAACTCGTGACTCCAGCAGTGGTGAGTCGCAATCATCTCGTCGCAAACACAGCTCAAGCCTGTTATGGGTATTGGCACTCATCCAGGGAACGAAGGTGCTTCCATGTAGCCCAGGAATGACGGTTAAATCTTTCGTCAAACATCTACAGCGTAGCTTATCTAAGTTCCTGTGAATCTGGTAGTTATAGCCGGAAGTGTAGCGTTGCAGAGTCTGTTACCAGGACGGTATCATGGGGAAGCGCACAGCGGAACGCACAGCGGGAACGGTTGTTGGCTGCATGCGTCGAGGCCATCTCCACTAGCCGTCAGGAGGACACCTAGTTGCATCGTCCAGTCAAGGATGGTCTCTCATGTAGCTACTAATCAGAGAATCATTTACCGTCCCATCTTGCCGCAGACAGACTACGGGGGGGAGCGGCATCACGGCTCCTTCCGATAGCAGCTGTGGCATACGGACAAGGTGTTGACAAATTAATCGAGACATCGGGGCCGCTCCACCACCGCCCCGAATGTCTCGATTAATCTGTCAGGCGCGTGGACAGAGTATACGGCACTGATTCACGTGCCCAGTGCCCACTAGCATTATTAGCTACACTAGCGGGCATGTGCACTAACTAGCAGTCATCCCGTGTGCGGGGAAAGTTCCTCGTCTGAACTTATTTTCCGAACTTCATAGTTACGGCGTGAGAGTCTTAGTGTAGGATAATACAAGGGCATTCACCCTCCGCTCCGCTCCAGCTCTCATGGGCTGGGCCAGTGGTTTGGTTTTAAGTCGTACCCATCCCGGGCGCGCCGTTTTGACATCACGTACTAGGATCTTGCCGGTAACGGGCCATCGAAGTACGTGGCACGCTTACTATATATCCAAGAGGCCGGTATCCTACAGGTGACATGTAACCCGTACCTTGAAGTAGCTGAGAAGTTACTCAAGCGCTTCGCGGCGATGTTCAGCATGCTGTAATATTCAGCGTTCAGCACACGTCCGCCGCCCCGCCCCATATTGAATTGGCCGTGTCTCGGAGAACGGTACCCTTAATCCCACATTATTATGACCAAGTACGTACTTGTCCACGAATTATGGCAATACCGTGTGCGCAGAGTGGCGTACTAGTACCCCGTACAACGCGCTACCATTGCTGTGCAGAGTACTCCGTACTCCGTAAACACCGATGAGCATTGACGTGAGTCTCACCGCTCTCTACCGTGTCGCCCCGGGGACAATTTACGTGACCCTTCACGGCTAACCCAACCACGCCGCAAAGGGTCACGTAATTTGTCCCCCGCATGCGTGTGGAGATAGCTCACTGGGCGACAACTACATTTAGTAGTTTGCGATTCATGCAGCACGTGCCCTTATGCAAATTGGGAATTTCGCCACGGGAGGGAGCCCGATTTCATTGGCCACCCCAAACCAGACCTCAACCACATGGGCCGCAACGCCATTCAATACTCCACTCGTTCAAGACAAAGTTGCAGCGCCCCGGTTTTTGTCTCAAATCACGCTTGTGATGCTGCCCGCAGAGTGGGCGTCTTCGACAGTATTCCCGGGCGGAGCCAAATCTTGAACAGGAAAAAAAAAACAAGGAAAAAAAACCCCCCACAAAAACACACAATATTTAAAATAATATGCAGCTGTTTGAACGACTAAAATACGCGCACGCTCTGTATCTGCGCGTGCCATGGCGTCTGCAGAGGTAATAAAATACAAGAAAGCCGTGTCCCGCTACTGTCACTGTGGGTGGGCTGCTCTAAAATCGTCTGTGAATCGTCTACCCATACGAGCCTAGGGCGTCCGCGCTATGCCGGATCTAAACCATGGAATACGGGTCTGTTGCATCTGATACTTGCTAGTTTCCCCAGACTTACCACAACCGCGGAATGCGCATGGTAGTATATTAACCGGAGCATCCCCGAAATCATAGCACGAGAAGCTTGCAGTCGACTCCGTACTCCGTACATTCAAATTCTCTAGTTTCTCATGCTTCCTGAGCTTTACCGCTATATTGCTTCGGCTAATAAAGCGGCGAATGAGTCGCAACAGACTACATACAGTCTCTCCTCGGCATCGCCCTGTTATTCCGCGCGACCACGCAGTGTCATTTTCTTGCCGGTCGATTAAATGGCTTTGAAAGAGTTGGACATGCCTCTGCTGACTCTAGCCCCCTGCGCTGTAAGTTTCTACGCATACTCCGCTGCAGAAGCTGTTCTACTACCCCTGAAACGAAACTAAGCATCGTATTCAGGTCCAATGCCTTGATTTGACAAAGTTGCATTCCAGCCCAACTACTCTCTGTGGCTCAACATTCAGCCGGCAGGACGTTGACAGTTGTCTCATGTCATCTTGCTCTTTGCTTGAAGCATTTTGTGAGCTGTCCCCGTTTGTAATAATACCGTGCGTTATCTTTGATCTAATCGGACGTTTAAATAGCAACCAGACGGCTGATAGAAGTGTTTTGCGAGACACCTGTTCGCAACAAAACTGCCGAACTGGACCGCCTTAACTTGTGCTTCGGCAGTGTGACCGTGGTAATCGTCAGCACGCGGGCCCTCTTCAATCTTTTCATTGGTGCAAAGCATGGGCTGAAAATTGACGATTGGTTGCTCCTCATAGCCGCGCCTCTTGGGCTTGCGACCATCATACTACTGACCTGCGGTTTAAACGCAAATGGCTTCGGCAAAGATATCTGGGGAACCGATCTGGACAGTCTTGTCTCGTATGGCATCTACTTCTATGTTATAGAGATCCTGTATCTTGTGCTTATGACGTTGGCGAAAGTCGCATTAGCATTCTTTTACGTTGGCCTCTTTCCCGCGAAAAACATTCGTCGACTGTTGTTTGCAGTTATACTATTCCACGTCATAGCTGGCATCGCATTCGTTCTCAAAGTCATATTCCAATGCACGCCAGCGTCATATAACTGGAATAAGTATAGCGGCAATCCTCAATTTCATGGACATTGCGTCAACATCAACCTGTCTAGTTGGATCAATGGCGCGATTGGTGTCGCCAGCGACTTTGTGCTGTTGGCAATCCCGCTCAGCCAGGTCAAAGGATTGAATCTCCACTGGCGAAAAAAGATTGAGGCAACGTTGATGTTCATGACGGGTATGATGTAAGAAATCCCAAGGATCATAACCCAGATCCAGCCAACCACCTACTACCCATGATTCGGCAGATGAGATTCTGGGGGGTCTCGTCAGCACTCACCGGGCTTGTCTTGAACTATAAGCTAACTGATATCTTCTGTTCTAAGAGCAACGATTGTGTCTATGCTACGCCTAAGTTCCATTCGGACATTTGCCAATACTACTAATCCAACCTGGGATCATTATCCGATTGTTTTGTGGTCAACGGTTGAAGTCAATGTTAGCCTGATCATTATCTGCCTGCCTTGTCTACGATTAATGCTGCTGCGGGTATGGCCGGATGATAAGGAAGGATTCATGGTGAGAGGCCGTTGCCACGGCGTATTCCACGCACTGCGTCCTATTACGTCGTCGAGTGCCACAAAAGGATCCAGAACCGATGACTATAAATCGTCTCTCACGTCCCCAGTTCAACTACATATGCCCCCTGCTAATAATACCAGTGAACTAGTATAGTCTCACTATGTTGTAACTTAAAATAGAGAGCAGTGATAACGGCGATGTTGCGACCAGTTTGCAGGCTAGAAATATTCGCAGAGTGTACGACATACTTATGAAGAGTTACCCCTGAAAGATTGTTGTATCCTTCTGTCCATAAAGTGACGTTGCATAGCTATCCCTCTGTTGGAATTATTGCCGCCTACTGATGGCGCCTAATCCTTTAAGCTATCCGTTGGGAGGTATTAAGGTTACGTCTAGGTATTGTAATGCACTCAGAGCATTCACACGAGGTAGGCTCGGGATTATAATCGAATTACAGGCATGAAATGGAGCATGACCATCCGTTTTGGTAAGGACGCCGAAAACCAAGGCCGTTGATTTGACTACGACATGCCAGCTGCTTGGAAATGTTTACCCTACGAAGATCTTTAACAGGGCTACTGCAGCGAACGCTGATATCCGTCACAAAATCTCCTTTACTGTAATATTGGATATATTTCCTAAAATTGTTGAGGGAAGTATAAATGTTCCTTGTTTAGAATTGTAGGCAATATCGCTTGCTGCACTCCCTTTTCGATATACCTTTTCACCAAACTCGTAGCGTTTTCTGCTTTCTATTGACAGCTATCTCGTCTAATCTGTCATTCCGGAGTTCGACTAATCAACGCCAGGCTCCTTTCCTTCTACTCAACCTAACGGGATGACAGAAGTTAATTGTCCAGAGATTTGATAAACTTTCTAATACGATCTCTCCCTTGATACTATCCCATCGCTGCGACCAGGGATTCGCGAGTACACGGCCGAACACGTCCTTTTCCAGCCCCCTAGACTTCTCAAGCTTCCTGATCATCGCATAACATTACTCAGCGCTATTTTCTGCCCATTAAGGACAAAGGACGTGCGTTGCGGCAACTGAGGTTGCGTCCTTGCAACCACTCGGGATCTCAATTTCTCCTGCCGGGTCAGTAGTTTTTTATCCTGAAAGTCTTAGGTTTCTGACCAAGTTTGAGTTCCTTCGCAAAATTGTTTAAGAAAGTAAGATGAGCCCGGGTCCACTCAGTCATACAGACACTTGTACCCCATTAGCAATATTCTTCTAAATATATCATAAAGTATAACGCACTCGCCAGAATAGCTCATATAGTTTCTGCATTCAGCCCGATCTTCGCATTTCCTTTAATTTTCCTTTGTTAGTATCATTCTTAGAGCTCTGACTAATGGTACTTCCGGAAAGGTAGCTCATACTCGGAGGAACAATGCTCTCCTACATGCTCATCGATCCAAGCCAATGGCCAACCTCGTGGACAGCAGTCTTGCCCATATTCCAAACTTTGTTAGAACCGCCAAGAACAGTACTAGCGCTCAAAAAACGCCACGGAAGGTACCTGGGAACCAACCGGCCGTAGCAGTTACCCCTTGTTTATCATCATTTGTTTTAATAAAATACATGTTCAACGCGGGATCTGTAGAGCACAGGGCTTCTGATTTGACGTCAAAAGGTTCTTGCACGAAGAAATGGGTAAAACAAATTATTCGATTCATTCGTCATGGTTATCTAAGAAAGAAGAACAAGAAGAGGGATGCCGCCGAGCGTGCCCTATAAAAGAGGCGCGCTAGGTGATCTTGTCCGCAATTGATCGTACGCTTGACGAGAATTCCCAACAGAATCATTAACCTTGAGAAGGCTTTATGCTCTTCATTCCTTATTATGCTGCCATGAAACGGCTGTTCGATTTCTGGGATTTTTCTTGTGTTCCAGTCAACATCCCTGAGGTTGAATGATATCTTGGCAGGTTTAAAGCCATTGCTAAGCTCATGGCGAGAAATCACTGATTTATTCTTGGATGTAGTTAACCGGGTATGATTAGTTTCAGCATAGTACTTCTCTGCGAGAGTGGCCGGCGCAACTGTCGCAACCAGTGCCAGGGCCAGAAAGTATGAACGCAATTTTGAGTAAGAAATTTTAGGGATGGATTTTAGGGATGATATGATACTTGGACCTCGAGATGGAAAACTTGGAAAGACTCTGGGAAATATCCAACCCTTAAATACTTTGTCGACCCAAAGGGCATACCTAACACTCACGTATACTGGAGTCTGACATAGACCAGTAACGCTCTGCACACTTCGTGAAAGGCTCACGCAGAGTCCTTCAGTAATTCGTGGTGACGTGACCTCTCTCTTGCCGAGATCAAATGGTCTAATAGCCTACTCATTGATTATCGAGTCGCTGGCTACTTCAAATAAACATATTAAATAGGGATAAAATGCACTCAACACACTTGATAAAACTTCGGGGCAAAAACGTTATGAATTCTTGACTACCTGATGCCTTGTTCTGTCAAGGGCATAATCGCACTACTTATAGCTATGATATTCCTTCTGACCAAATTGGTCAAACCCACAATACACGTGAATTCAACCCTGTCACTCTTAGAGGATCCTTTCCGCCCAAATACTCTCCAACTATCGCTGGACAAATTCTGCCATAGAGTTAGTGGCTGAATTACACAAAAGCAGGCTCGTCAATTCAACCGCGCAAGCGCAGACGGCCACATCTTGATGGAGCTGTTGGAGTCCCGCCAAGCACAATAGGAAGCACAGAGCGCGTCACGTGGTCACCTTTCAGCTACGATATTTATGCGACGATATCGTGCCTCCCACTTTGACTTGTTTTCTTCTTTCTTAGACACAGAGACTTATGAATATATTCAATTTTAAGCCGATGATCTAGATCATTGCACAACCCTGTGCAACCCACAGGAGCACTTGCACTTTATAGAGTGAGTTCGCCATCCAAGACGGTCAGATATGTCCACGTTCTACATCACGAATACGTATTGCTATACAACATGATGCAGGTCAGTTGAATAACTTGCAAATCTGCTCTAAATACAGACTCTTCTCAAGAGTTTTATAGTCAACCACCGATTGAGAGAGGGGTGGAACTAATCCCGGCTTAAATAGCTTTATATAATAAATTGTATAAATTGTATTTAAATAAGGGATAATTTACTAAAGCGCAAGACTAAATTTAAAATATAAAAGTTTTAGACTATTAGTGACTTATATAAGATGAGTTAGTAAATTAGTCACTTCAGGCAATAAAAGTTTAGGAACAAGGCAGCTTTTTTTCAGGAGCATAAAAGAGAGCGCAGCAAGTGTCTCTGTCCATTGCCAATAATCTTGCACTGCGAATTTAAGAGTGATCTCAAGTGACTATTCCATCAGCTGCCAGATCGATTTATGAGGTTAAATAGCGCTTGGGGCTTCTCAAAGACGCGAGCCTCCGCGCGAAACGCGAGTCTCCTTGCGAATTCTGTTGCTGAGAACATAGGGGTGGATCCTGAAGAGCCGTGGAAGCAGACCTCGTAACATACCCCTAGGCAATGTGTTACTGTTGAGGAATATCCCATGATAATCTTCCTAGGCTTCAAGCTCATAACAAACCGGCTCCGTCTTTGAAGAATGTATGCTAAACATGTCGCTGCCATTCCTGAGATCAGCTAGCCTTGGATCCAACGTTAAGTTGCCGTGACGGTCCAAGGCATTTTCATTAATGTCGCCTTCACTATTCGCCCCTCTAGCATTCCAAAACCTCCTTCTACCACTGAGATCACGACGAATTCTGCTGTTTACAGGGGTTCGGGGTGGCGCTGGGAAAATGTGTTAGCCCAGCCCATCTCTGACCACTTTGATAGACCACGCCGTGGGAGTGGATGCTTTCACGTTTGTGTTCCACATGGCGGAAACTCTGTCGGTCAAATGAAAAAACAGACACATACCTGGTTGTCTATCCTCTACAACTAGTTCCCGTGGAAATCCACTGATGGGGAGGCATTGGTCATTTGAACCGGATGATGAGTTGTCCTGGAGACAAAGGGACATGTGGATGAGTGAGAGTTCCTTGTTTGCACCAAATTCGATCATATCTAGTTCGAAGTTTCCTCTCACGCACATCGTATTAATGATGCTTTCTGAGAGTGGTACACGGATTTCATCAGCGGGATAGCCCTGTTCCTGGATGGAAAAGTAGGGCTCGAAATCTCCATTGACGCAAGCTTGAAGAAACTTTCCGAGGGCCTTTAAATCGTCGGAACGGTCGACGAACCTACAAAGAATGTGGCCTGCAGTAACGTGTGAGCAGATGAATCTTGAATGTGTGGAACAACTGACCTCGGCACCAAAATCCGTTTCCAACCTCTTTGATCCGACTGGGATCTGTCTCGAAGAAAAAATTGCTGGCGATGAGGCGATGCGCTGTTTCCTTGAACAGTTTTGTGTTTTGTTGCAGATACCTGGTAACCTTTCGCTCAACCATATCCATCATCGACACGTCGTCAAGTCTGGGCACATTCTCCCCAAGTTCAGGGTTGATCCTCACGTAGCGTTGCTCTCCACCGGGGATCGAACGGCCATGGAGTTGAGCGTTCTCAGCCAAAAACGACTCCCAGATGCGGTTGCAGTTGAGAATGTCGCCAAGTCTCCCACTGCCTGTCTGATATAGCTGTGTGAGGAGAGATGACTTGCCCGTCTTGTGTTTACGGTTGGGCGGTGAAAGACGCTCTGCGGGTTCGCCCGTCGAGCCATGTTTATGGCAACCGGTTCCAACAGAAACGAGTAAGTCTGGGAGGCGCCCACCGTCGTCGCCCCAGATTAGTCTCTTTTCGTGGTGAGCAACCCAAACCGGGCAGTTGTGGTACAGAGCGCCATCGAGGTACATGCCCTTGGTCTCTGGTTTCTCGTAGGGCTTAAAGAAGGGCTGTGCCGCAGTTGTAGCTCTTGCTCTTGAAGGCTGTCAGCAAAAGTCGTGAGCGCGTGTGTGGCAGGGAGTTTCTTACGCTTCCCAAACCTTCATTTCTATATCTGGGTCCGGCGCCCTCTGGAACCGGTATGGTGTGCCTTGGCAACGTTAGTCTACACTGAATGATCCGATCAAGACTTTTATCCCACGTACCAAACGTGGAACTCTCAGGCCTGTTGTAGTTTGAGATGACAACAGCGTGCTGATCTACCGAGATGGTTGATGTAACTGCAACTTTTGTCGCCATCTCCTCTTCAACCAACGAGCCCCCAAACAATGGTCGATTTTGGTCGAATTTCTTCCTAAGCAACTCTTCGAACGGTTTGGTCTTGTACATGCTTCCGTGATTGAGAACGGCAAGATGTTCAAGCACGGGCACTCCTTTTAGTTCACGAGGGGTGAAGGCCTGGTGACAAAGCTCTCTGAAAATCCGGATGCAGTCTTCGACTTTCCAATTGTTGACACCGAGCCCGAGTGAGATAATTCCGCCGGTACTGAGTCAAATGCTTAGCTCTCTACCATTTAATGCTCACTCAACTGTTGGTCTTGAATATGAGGCTGGGTAGGTATGACAAACCTTGTGCCCACAATGAGATCGAAAAAGGATTGAAGCGGCAACTCTGGGCCAAGATACCGTTCAATGTGCCGAAGTACAAGTAGAGAGACAATTCCGCGAAAACCACCTCTAAATTTTTGGATTAGTCAACCGCCGTATTGGATCTAGAATGGTTTCTTACCCATCAAGACACAAAATTCTAACACCCGCATGTGGCGGTTTCACTCTGATCTGCCAGGGTGGCTCCCAGAAGGTCTCAGTGTAGTGAAGGGGGCATTTCTCAAGGAATATGGTTGTAGGGGAGATTTTCTTGCCGTATGCCAGCATACATGGGTTGCAAAGTATGTGCCCGCATGGGAGGGCGTGTTCAGGCAACTCTCTCAGGCAAGCGAGACAAGTTTCATGGCTCAGAAACTTACTCGCTCCTCCGATGCTGCAGTAGAATCGGTTAATCTCTTGGAAGTGCATATCTGAAGCAATAGTTGCATTCGATAAATGGCTGCACTGGTTGTTCTGGTCGTTAAACCTGGTCTCAATCTTTTGAAGATGAGATCGGATTGAGGCGAGCCACTCTTCAAGAAATTGTTGAGGCTGAAAAGACGATTGATAGCTCCCGGGTGCAATGATCCTTCCGAACTGGTTCTGATGGCCCTTAGGGCTGTGTCCAAGCTGCCTGTTACAGCACTTTCCTCTTGAGTTTTCGAACTCGCAGGGCAAGTACAGATCAGAGAAGACTTTGATGGCATACTCACAGAACTCAATGTATACGTTGTTCAAAAGTCGATCAGCGGTACCTAGTTTCGTGCGAGTCAGCAAGCGTCGTGTGAGGTAACAATCGGCTGTTGGAATTACCTAGGAGATTTTGGCGGACAGAGTCCAAATGAAAGCAAGAGGCAAGCATAGGTGACATGGCAGTGAAGACGTGAGCCGCCTTATAGTGAGCCTGATCTGGAGACTTTGCTTGCATGAGGAGAGCAAGCTTCAGAATGTTCCCGCCAAGGTCTCTTGGGACAGGGTTGTGCTTTAGGGCCTCTTTGATGAAGTCAAAAGGGTCTGTCAGGTTCTGAGCGAAGTGGTCGAAAGCTGCTTGGAGGTAAATCTGCAGCTTTTCTGCTGTTGCAAGCATGCGAAGTCTCTTTTTGTTCAGCAGTGATGCCTTGCATTTCAACTGGATCAACTCGAACAACTTCTCGACTTGCTCGTCCATTAGCATGTAGCGGCCGCGAGCAGGTACTCGCGCAACACTGACAGAGGCATAGTAACACTTGAGTAGGTCGTGAGTTGATGAAATGAGGCGTCCTCTCTCCCTCCAGATTCTGGCGTACTCTTCAACCTGCGGAACTTGGCGGATGGCATATCGGACATCATCCATGAGGAGTTGTGTAGCCGTCTCGATGTCCCACTCCTTGTCATCAACGTCCTCGGTCGCGTTGAGGACGATGACGGCGTGGGGCAGGGTTGGCTGGTTGACAGACTTGTCGATAGATGCTGCGCCCCAGCGAAGGATCTGTTCAAGTAGAGTAGACTCAAAGGCCCTATTTAACAGTCAGAATATGCTTAGGGGCTGGGCTGCGTGAAATTCCTTTTGACATGGCCACGAAGGTCGTTGAATGGGACAAGGTGCAAGACGAGGGGGCTTGCAGCCAAGGGAGAAGAAATCATTACCTGGGATTTCGGATCACAAAAACGACGACATCGGAGAAGGTGTAGAGAAGGCGAGGGTATAGTTGCGTGACAGAGAACTCCCTCTTCTTCATCTCTGGGTTAGATGCCCAAAGGATCTTGCGCTGTGAACCGTACCGAGACTTTTTCAGCTTGGCCTTGGAATCGACTTGCAACAGAGGCTGTAAACTAGGCCGGATCCCTGAGCTATCATCTCTGTTGAATGTTCGATGCTTCAGTCCTCGGGGGATTCTTTCGCCGCCGTTGAGGCCCTCGCAGTCGGCAAAAAGCATGGGAATCGGTGAATGGAAAGATGAAGGCTCCCCGTAGAGGTGAACATCGCCAGTAGTCGGCAACCGGTCATTGGCAGAAGAAGTTACAGGAGAGGGTAGCTTAATTCTGCTCTCAGCTTGGGCGCGCTCAATGAGGATTTTGATTAGCGTGCTCTTGCCGGCACCTGTTTGATATTAGTTCCATCTACTCTGACGCTCCAAGAGTGTTGGGGTTAAGACTCACCTGTCTGGCCAATAAAGGAGACCAGTTGCGGAAAACGATCTTGGGTCTCTTCGCTCTGACTCTCGCTCATGAGGGCAGCAAATCTCCCGTAGTCTTGGAAGACTTGTTGCTGGGACAGATCACGAACAACGCCGAACCAAGTTGTATCGTCGTCCAACTCGAGGCTCTTCTCATGATCTACGTTCGAAGTCGTGGGTTCCAGGATACCTCGGAGGCGAGTGATAACATGGGGATCCGATTTCTCGTGTGGCCGCCCACCCCAACCAGTGGCCCCATCAGCATGGAGCACCCAGGTTGACCAGCAAGTGTCGCAGAATGGAAGGTTGTTGCATTGAATGCAGATGAAGGTCTTGGTATGCACACGGCATTCGTGACATGGTTTATAGGAAGGCTGGGCCAGCGGGGGTGGAGGGGGAGGGGGTGGTGGACGAACAGGTCGTCGGGGATATGTGTCGCCAGTTGAGAATTCGATAGAAGAAGACGCCATTGCAGAAGTGAGACTGGGCAATCATCAATAACAATGAGCCTTTATGACCGCGGGTTCGACCTTGACGACCAAAGAGGGGTGAGCAGCGCGTTTTAAGTACGGAGTAGAGTCCTCCATAGAGAGGTGCATAAATCAGGCTCTGGGTTGAACGTCAGTTAGATGTGCAAGTAGCCCCCTGGATCTACATATTGCGAGCGAGGCTCAATATTCAATAGTCAGTAAGCGCTTAGCAGCAGCAGGCTGGCCGGCTAGCACTGCGCCAGGAGGATGTGCACCTATCACCGCTTTAGAATGCAGAGTCAGCTGGGCACATGTCCACCGCCATGCAGCAAGTTTTCTCGCTCATTGGGAGGTTGTAAAGACTCTCCTTGCTCGGGGGGGCGGAGCCTGCTTCCCAGAGGTGTGAAGCTGAGACAGTACTCCGTAGTTTTACGACTTGTTGGCAGGGCGCATGTTTGCTTTCGTATAATAAGAAAATCCAAGCCGACCAACAGGGCCGCGAGAAATCGGCTGCTGGGACTATATCGCCTACACTGCAGTAAAGCTGGCTTAGACTGTCTAGGATATAATTACTTTAGGACTAGTACTCCGTACTTCTACTTCTATCCACGGAGTACTCCGTACTTTTAGGATATAATATCTTTTACGGCTAAAAGTGGGTTTTCGCGTTAGTTTTATAGCCTAAAGCTACTACTTAAGCTAAGTACGGAATAAGAGGTAGATGCTTGTATCTGAACGGCCCTACCATGCTTAGAATGTTATTGCAAAGAGGAAAAAGCCCGTGCACTATCTCCTTGATGACCGTAAGGCTACACTTTTCGACTCGGACCCACAGACACCCTTGTCAGCACGGATGACCTAGAGTGGCCTTTGGTACGGAGTAGTGCTCCGAAACCTGCCACACCAAAAACAACACACAACGCGTTTTGCGGCAGTACCGGCGATCAGTGACCCGCGGCAAAGCTCCCAGCAAAGCTCGCAATATCGCGAGGCATCGCGGTCAGATCCGTCCTTCAACTACGATAAGGCCAGTTATTTAGCAACTAAGCTGCCCAGGCCTCCAACTTTTCCTTTGCGAACTGCAACGCGATCGAAATAGCCTCCTGAGCGGGCTTAAAACCAGGGACACTCGTAAAGCCATGTGACACTCCAGGGTAGATCTTAACAATAGATTCGCTCCCCGTCATCATCCATTTCATACCCATCAAAAGCGTATCATCTAGAAGCGGATCCTCTGTTCCACATATGAATAGAGCTGGGGCCAGTGAGCCCTGCACTCTTGACAGGCCCTCTATATCGTCATACAGAGGCGAGACCAGTGGATTGCGGCGGTCTGCAGGAGCCATGCCAGGCGTATACGCGTCGCGAAACTGCTGCATGATCTCCCGGTTAATAATAAGCGGTCGCTGGAAAGAGGACATCTTGGGTAGATTCAGTGTAAGGTCAAACTGACCAAAGGGGAAAATAATTCCCGCAATTCGGTGGGCTGGACGAGTGCGAAGCAGATGAAATGCAGTAAGGGCAGTAAGACACGAGCCCGCGGATTCGCCACCCAAAAGAGCCAGACTGGCGCCAAACATGGCAGGCCCGTAATCGACAAGGTGCTCAACTACATCGAAGCAGTCGTGGACTGCAGCGGGCCAGGGATCCTCGGGCGCGAGGCGGTACCCGACAGAGATGGCGGTCAACTGGAGGTTGTTGGCGTATCTTCGAAGGTTAATGTCGTTGCTGTAGTGCCGCCGGTTGTTAGCAGAGTTATGGATGTGCTTGAGTTTGAGTTGAGAGCAACGCGCGCACTCACTGTTGATGGCTACTCAAGACAAACCCGCCGCCATGGATATGAAGGTAGATGCCTCTACTAGGCTGGCCGTTGTCTGGTTTGTAAATGCGAATAGGAATGGTGCGTCCTGGATTTCTCGACAACAACCTCGCCTCCTTGGCCTCGATAAGTGAGACCGGTGGAGGGAATGGCAGCTCTCCCTTCTCTCTCATCTCGCGATATTTGGCCGCACCGATCTCGTACCATTTGGGCACCTCGGAAGTGATCGTCTCAAGCCTGGCATTGATCTTTATTGTGTCTTGTGCAACATTGGCCTGGATAAATCTAGAAGAGTCAAGGGTGATGTCGCTAGCAATCGCCATAATGGATGCGGATATGTAGGTGCAGGAAGTTGGCGGTGCTACCGCAAATACTGGTGTAGACAAAGAGCTACTTCTTATACTCAACACCATTATCAGTGCTTGGACACAGTGAATGCATGGTTCCTGGTTTGCCGGCTGACCATTGACGTTCATCCCACCTGCAAGTGGGTGGCTCACATACGATGAATCACTGCGCCGTAAAAGCCTTTCACTCAACCCAAAGTATGGACCATGTACTAATGCTCACACATGTAGCTGCTAACTACATTGCACAACCGATTACATTTCGAGTCGCGTGAATGTATGCGCCAATGTATCTCACCTACTTTAAAATTGAAAAATAAATCACGGTACGGCCCATCGTCGTAGAAGGGGGGATATTAATATGCCCGATCAAATCATCCTTGTATGCAAGATGGGCGTGACCCTCCGATTCTCAAATTCGAGACAGCAATACTGCAATTAAAATTAGAGCACAACGCTGCCAGCGCAAATATACTCCGTGCTTTAGGGTTGTCTTTTCGACGTAGCCCAAGTCATCTAATCGCTGTATGCGGCGAGTGGGACGAACACCGGCAGACGTTTTCGTTTGATCAAGTTCCTTTGTGCTGCTCTGACACGACGTCACGGCGAATGGCGGTCAACATAGGCGCCGCAAATAAGAAAACGCGCACGCTCTGTCCTAGAGCAATCTCCTGTAGCATATTCTAGCATACCATATAGAATTCCGTGGAATTAGATTGAAATTCTTAGGATGAAGGTTCTTTTCGTGGTTTGACCAAAAATGGAGAACAATAGGCATCTACGTCACATCTCGTGGTCTGAACACGACGAACAATAGAGACATGGTCTGACCGCAGTACGCATGAACAGCTACAAATTTACTCGCCAGATTAGACAGAAACCAAGGACAGTTCTACACCGCAAGTAGGTCATC
The DNA here is from genome assembly GCA_032433595.1 of Conoideocrella luteorostrata. Taxonomy (NCBI): domain Eukaryota; kingdom Fungi; phylum Ascomycota; class Sordariomycetes; order Hypocreales; family Clavicipitaceae; genus Conoideocrella; species Conoideocrella luteorostrata. The sequence goes on from JASWJB010000043.1 coordinate 17,355, forward strand.
CGCAGCAGCTCCTAGCTAGCAACGATGTAAAATCCTACAAAAAATAAAGCTCTACATTATTATTGTGAACACGCTTTACATATGGCCAGTGACATAATGAGAAAAGTGATTATTTCAAGAGTTCTGAACCTTATGATTACAAGATAGATTTGATGAGGCTCTTGCTCCTAATTAGCCTAAAGCTGATGGCGGAATCATTACGTAGCGTTTAAATTTGCAGGGCTGGTCCATTGATTTACAATAAGGCATCTACATCCGTTCCTACTTACACCCCAATATCTAGCAGAGCGCTTCCTCTTCTGCTACTGCGAAATATAGACAAGATTGATTCTAAATACATTCTGATGCTAGGCAAGAACGGGAGGACGAAACAGAAGATTTTGCTTTCGTGGCGTGCATCACACGACTTTCTTCAAGCATATGCATACAGCGCTACCGATATTATATGCAAACAATGCCGAGTGTGATTGCGAGGAAATTTTAAATGCATAAATGCTTCCCCACTGGTTGTTTGCTCTGAATGCTGGGCACCCTCTTACTTGAACCGAACCACTCGAGAGCACGAGTCCGGTTAATAATACCAGTAAGCTGAAAGTAGGAACTTTTATTAACTTTAGTCCGGACATGTTTGGACGAGTTATTAAGCTAAATTGAAATCTGATGTCGATCAGGGACCGCTCAGGAGAATCTGTTCCGGTCGATGACGTAGCATCGTGGTCACCGCACGAGGCCTGGTAATCGGTCGCGTATTTGATGGCGCTTCTATATCCTCACAGCATGAGGGAAATACTACCATCGAAAAAAAAGCTCACCGCACCAAATATCCATCAGAATTATGGATAAATGCGGGAAGTAGCTTGATCAAAAGCCTATCGGTGGCGCATTCATTGCAAATCCATGACGTTTGAATTGGGTCATCCAGCGGATGTTGTGGGTCACTCAATTTCCTCCTCTACATTGGGCTTCTGTATAAAACCCTCATCATTTAAAAAAAAAAAATACTCTTCGCGGTTACATGCTATACTATCTCTCTCGTGAAGATCACATCGTTGAAAAAAAAACGTCTCTAACATCGAACCCAGAAGACTCACAAGGGTATACAGCAGCCATGGCGTCGCAATTCAATAATGGTACTCCTAAAGCGCTCAGCATGTGAATAGGCAACGTCGCTAATGTCATAACTACAGAGGATCAAATCCCCATTTCGGAGCAAAGTTTCCCAGGCAAGGATCATAAAATGCCCGGCCCGATGCCAGTTAGAGAGGAGCTTCCGGAAGCAGGTGGCGTAAAAACCACCTACAAAGCTGCGAACAAGCTACAGGGCAAAAGGGCATTGATCACGGGAGGCGACAGTGGCATTGGAGCTGCCACTGCAGTTTTATTTGCTAAAGAAGGAGCCGAGTTAACCCTCGCATATCTCCCAGAGGAGGAAAAGGATGCGCAAGACACCAAAAATCAAATTGAAAAACAGGGTGGAACCTGCTACCTCGTGTCCGCTGATCTTGTCAAAAGGGAAAACTGCCAAAGGGTCATCGACTTCGCAGTGGAGAAAATGAACGGCATTGATATCTTGTTCAATAATGCGGCTTGTGCGTCGACGAGCTTCATCCCATAGACGACAAAAGGCTAACGAATTGACAGATCAAATGATGGTGGAGGACATTGCGGATTTATCGGAAGATCAATGGGTCCATACCTTCAACATCAACATGCACTCGTACTTCTACATGGCCAAATATGCTCTTAAACATATGCGGGTCGGATCTGTTATTATAAACAACGCATCCATCAACGCATACATTGGTCGACCGGATTTACTGGACTACACGTCCTCCAAAGGTGCAATTGTCTCTTTTACAAGAGGCTTAAGCAATCAGTACATCTCAAAGGGCGTTCGTGTTAATGCTGTTGCTCCTGGTCCAGGTAGGATTGTTTACATCCAACACATCGTTTGAACTACTGACTAACTCTGGTTCCATCGCAGTATGGACCCCTCTCATTCCCGCTACGATGAATGAGAAGGCGCAGAAAGAATTCACCAGTCCAATGGGTCGACCGGCACAGCCATCTGAGATTGCTGCTTGCGTTGTGTTCCTTGCGTCAATGGACAGTTCTTGCGTGAGTGGTCAAACACTGCACTGCAATGGTGGCGTGGTTGTGAATGGATAAATGTAAAATGATAATTAGACTTTTCGGTGTGGAAGAGTAGAGTCATTTAAAAGCTCATCGGTTGACGCAATAGTAGAATGATACATTGCAACATATCTTGAAGCACTGTGCCATCGCAGACGGCGGATTGTAGAAACAAATCTGTGATTGACTGTGATACCTTGGGAGAAAGTCCGCAAGCTAACTAATAAAAAGTCTTCCGTAGTGGTCAGTGTTCTGAACACTGAGTCAGTGTATCAAGGAATGTGGCATCGCGCCCCCCTGAATTGCCTCTGTCGAGGCAACAAGGCCTCTTCTAGCCGAACAATATCATCACCTCATTCCTTAAACAGTCTGAACCAACCACTCCGTCGTGCCTAGGCGGACAGTGCCGTCGGCGAAATGTATTGGGGAAACACCAAATTACGACTGCCTGTTTACAATTACGCAGGTTTCATTTGGCAGTCAATGTCTTGCGCGGGGTATAGCCGCCTCGATAATGCAACCTTGCGAATTGAGCTGAGTCCATGAGTGACGAAAAAAAATTTTATTCAGGTAAATTATCTGCTCTTGCGGACGTCACGAGGTTTTGTATACTGACGTGAGACGGGTGCTATACTGTGCTATTGTGACGAATGAATGCAGGACGATGGCGTGAAGGTCTTCCAAGGTGGTCGAGAATAAGTCTCTGCTGCTTGCGTATGAGATGAAGAAAAACCCTCAGATTTTGACCCGACTTTGATGACGAGCTTCTTGGATGAAAGCACTGGCAAACTGAGGGTCTCAACGGTTTCTGATGTCATGAGATAAATAGCGCGAGTTCTTCAGTGCGGTGGCTATTCTAGGCATGGTCTTCTTATCAGAGCCGCCGAGCATAACCTTATTATTGCTCAGAAGTTTGAGCATACACATGTACAGTCATGCTGGCTACCAGTGGCTTGTTGGCTCGAGCACTCATTCAGTGATGTCAATACAGGCGCCACAAGCAAACAGATTCGCATTCCTAGTTCAGGTCCGCGGAGAGTTGAGTCCGTCCGTGGAACTCTAGACGCCCCGCGTAACGCCGACCCATTCATTGTGCAATAATGTTTCAGCCCTCCACACGTCCCATGTCTGGCAAGCGGCGTACATGCCATCCATCTTATCAATCAAATCAGATAACTGTGAGTCCCATCGCCCCACCGATACCCCTGTGTGTACGCGTGCACGAGTAAGCCGGGCAATTCAAAGCCCGTTCGGTGATTTCGATCCTGGCAAACAATACTGCGTTCCTAGACATATATAACTATTTGTCAGGCCATCTCGGACAGAGATCCGGGCCGGAATGTCCATGGAGGTTCCGTGTCGGACTTGGCCAGAAGCACCCTGATACAGTCAAAGGGATATGAATAGCACTGCCCCATTTGCTGCATTTCCGATTCTATCTCTTCTATGCGCTCACCCTTTTTTGTGTTGGCAAATTGCTAGCCAAAAATGTTGTCCAAGGCAGGTCTCTACGCCCGCATAGCAGGCTACATGTTCGTCATAATAGGCGAAGAACTCTCCTACATTTTCAGCAAGGCCGCAGTCCGCCTCCGCGCCCGGCTATTCGGATCCATCGATCCCGCGCAACGAGATCGCACCATCGTCATTGTCGGCGCCTCGTTTGCGGGCCATCACGTCGCGCGCTTGGTCGCAGGTCAACTCTCCCCCCAGAGCCGGTATCGCGTGGTGGTGATTGAGCCGAACAGCCACTTCCAATTTACATGGGTGCTGCCCCGGTTTTGCGTCGTCAAGGGGCATGAAGAGAAAGCATTTATTCCGTATGGGCGGTACGCCTCCAGTTTGCCTGGCGTGTTGGAATGGATTCAAGACCGGGTGGTGAGCATTGACAAGACGCACGTGAGACTGGCGAAGGGACTGGACCCCATACAGTATGATTACTTGGTTCTCGCTACGGGTTCGGGTGTCAAGACTGGGCTGCCGTCACGGGTGAATGCGACGGAGAAGAGCGCCGGTGTTGAGTTGATTCGCGACGTGCAGAGGGGGATTGAGACTGCCAAGACGGTCGTGGTTGTGGGGGGCGGTGCGGCCGGCATGGAGGTTGCCACTGATGCGAAAGATTTGTACCCCGACAAGAACATTATCTTGGTTCATTCGCGGCCTGCCGTCATGCATAGGTTCGGAAAGAGGCTGCAGGATGAGGCGATGCAGGCGCTGAAGAGGCTGGGTGTCGAGGTGATTCTAGAGGATCGTGTGGTGGATGAGGATCCTGCCGCGAAGAAGGTTACATTGCGGTCGGGAAGAGAGATTTCCTGCGATTACTTTGTAAGTCCATCATTGACCCCAAGTTCCTTTTCTCTCGCCCTCTCCGAAATATGGCGTTGCTCATCACGGCCTCGGCACCACCAGGTCAACTGCACCGGACAAGCACCCTGCTCTCAAGTCCTCGCCTCTGTCTCGCCAAACTCGATCTCCCCCAACGGATACATCAAAGTCAAGCCAACGCTTCAAGTTGCCGACGAAGAGCTCTCTCACGTGTACGCCTGCGGGGACGTGGCTGACACCGAGACGCCCTGTCCGAATGCGCGATCTGCGCTGCGCCAAGCGACCACTGTGGCGAGGAACGTCTTGAGAGCTGTAGACGGAAAGGAGCCAAAATATGAATATAGGAGTCACTGGGCAGACACATTCATTAAATTGACGCTAGGTTTGGTAAGTTTTCTGCTCGGCTTTATTCAGCAGCATCTAGATCTACAAGGATATCATATGCATTGAGCTGACGAGATGTCCAGGACCGCTCGACAACTTTCATGGGCGACGGACACAAGGATCTAATGTTCAGGGCAAAGGAGAAGAACATCACGCTTATGGTCAAGCAGACCTGGGCGCGACTAGGGCAGACGCCGTATGAAGACAAGTACGATGGGAAGGAGGGCGAGGAGGTCAAGCTAGAATAGAGGTGGAAACAATGTCTGGCTAGGTAGTGATGTAGATTTGCTATATTTCAGTCGGTCAATAGTCGCTATGGGCAAAACAACATCAAGAACATCATGTCTAGGCAAAATTTCTCACAGTGGCCCATTCCCACGTGTCACTTCGGCTCAGCCAAAGCGAGAAGCCCAGACGTCCATGGTCCTAACTTTCTCACCATCAAGTAATCCCACCGCACCAATTACAGCCTCCCTCGCCGAAAGAAGCGTCGTCTTCAACGTCACGTCCTCGATGTACTCGTCGATCATATTCAAGAAGCCCTTGCTCTTCACCTCTCCAACCTCCCACGATCCATCGAGCAGAGCGACATCTGGCACAACAGTCTCTTCGGTGGTGAGTGTCCAGCCTGCGGCCTCAGCAGCAGCTTTAATGTTCAGCGGTCCCAACAAACAGCGAATATTGGCCGAGCTGGTCTTGTTATGGGCCTCCAGCATGCCGCGCGCAATCGCAGCGAGGACATGGGGCACTGCCGCTTTTTCCCTCGCAGTCAGTGCATATTCTGCCACAACGAGACTGGCTGCCCGGCCCTTCAGTGCAGCCAGCATGGAACGCAGCGTGTCCGGCCCGTCAAAATACCAGATGCAATGCGCCAGCACCACAAAGTCCCAGCCTCGGTCTGGGTTGTCGGCCAAGAACTGGACCGGGTCAGCGTTGTGCCAGGAGATGCGATCCCCAATAGGCCCCGCAGAGAGGTGAGCCTGGGCCTGGGCGAGAGTGAAGGGAGCGCCGTAGTCTGGCGATCCGGGGTCCACGGCGTCAACATGGCCCTCGGGTCCGACAGCTTCGGCCAGCACCGTCGTGCATGTTCCTTGTCCGCAGCCCAGCTCGAGCACCTTGCTGCCGGGCGGTATCTTCCATGCGTTGACGAGCGCGATGCGGTGCTCGGATTGGCCAATCTCGATGGCTATGTCTTTCGGGCTCTGTAGAATGGCATACGACGCGGTTTTAACGGCCGCTGCGGCCTGGAGGGGCACAAAGGACATTTTGCGAGGGGGATGGATGCTGTTGCACTTTCCGGGGAAGCCAAGGCGAAAAGGGCGGTTCCCACGCCTTACATATACACCCTCCGCGATGGAACTTATCCTCCCTTACGCATGGAGAGAGTATGGATGCCGTGAGGAGTTCAGCGTAATAACATTATAAACTGGTTTTACGTTTAAAGATAAAGCGGGTGACTCATGATCCACAGCGCGCTGACCGGCCCAGATTCAATCTCACTCCACCCCCCGCAATCGACACCATCTACGGAGTGAATTCGCCAACTACGGTCAAATTCCCACCAATCGATTAAGCGCTGTAGGTTTGATGAGCCAACTGTGACTGTCGCTGAGGAAAGTGCCTCCCCTTTGGCACCTAGCGTCATCGCAACTTACGTACCCGATGTAGGAAGGAGGAAGCGCCGGAAGCAATATCTGCGCAGAAAACACAGAGCTGCGTGTGTGTGTGTGTGTTCAGTGCTCCTCCAGTAATTCCGAGCCAAGAAACAACCTAATCGCGTAGGGTGGCGGCTCAGGTTTACCGCTGTGGCACTGTACGTCGCGATTGGGGTCCATTATTTTAGCGCTGTAGCACTGCATCTCGCTACCGAGAGCTCTCGTTCAATCGCGACCTGCCAGATCAGTGCAGACCTGCACATCCTCAAGTACCCTAAACCTCGGACGATTAAATGCCTCCCCCTCAGCAAATAAGTATATCGCATAGGAATTCAATATTAAAAGTACCATAGCCCATTCACATCATTATCAACTAATCGGTGCTGAACCCGAAATACAAAATACTTGGCACCACGTGATGTGGCTGCCGATCTTCATCATACACCAATTCACGCTTGACTCTTGACGCTCCCACGCAACAATAGGAGCTTTCGTCTTTGCCCAGGTCTCCCAGACGCAAACATACACCTCTTGTAATTCTCACGTTGAAGATGGCCCAAACATTCATCCACTACGGCCCTCATCACCACATCTCACCCACGGCGTCCCCTGGCCTCCTCTTCCTCAAGCAAATCCTGCCTGCCCTCGACACCCTCGGCCCTTTCCACGGCCAGCCCGAGCTCGCCAACTACCTCGCCCCAGGCGCTACATTCACGATAAATAATGGCCCGCCCGTAGAAGCAGCCAATGTGCTCAACATGCTGGAAATGCGCGCCCAGAAGCTCTCCAAATTCGGCCACAATCTAGAGACGGCTTGGGATATCGATAAGGGCGATGGCACAAGGACCGTCATGTATGAATCCACGAGCGTGACCGTCTTCAAGGAGGATGCGGAGGGCGTGGAAGTCAGGATCAAGGAGTTCAATCTGATCGAGCTTGAGTCGAAAGATACGGGGAAGGGATGGATCGGATTGCACGCGGTCAAGTTGGTGGCGTATTTGGATGGATCGCCTGTGACTGAGCGGGCAGAGGCGATGAAGAGTAACTGCCGGAGACCATGATGCTGCACCCCTTTCGAGGCGATTTATTCGCGAAGTAATGTCAAATGAGATTTATTTCAGCCCATGTAGTCTATCTCTATGTCTGATGCCATTACGATTCGTTACCTGTATAAGTCTAAATCATCACGAAGGGAAATAGCCTATGCTTTCATTGATTCCACCGGATTCCTGGCAGCTTCCGATACTCTCCGTCCATCCTTTGACTTTCGGTCCGCCGCAAGGGACTCCGCGAACTTGGACCTCTCACGTAACCAAGGTCCCTTCCAATAGATAAGATACACCGGAGCGGTGACAAGCAGCGCCAGACAAGCCAGAATGGTGCTGGCATACTCCGTGTGCCGTCCCTCAGGGCCGATATTGGAGAATAGAGGCGTGGAGTACATGGCGGCGATACCGGCAAGGAAGTCTCTCGCAAACCCGTTTCCGCCCGTGGCACTGGCAGAGTAAGGGCCGTATGCAGCCAGCATGTAACTAATGGTAGACATGTAAATACCATAATTGGCAATGGCGATCATGCAGGAGAAGATCATGGGAGCGATCCAGTGAGACTCGGGAGGGCCCATGGATGTCCAAGCAAATCCGAATAGACCGATCGTTTCGAGCGGAGCGAGGAATAAAAGCCATCGAAGCCGGCGTTCTGGAGACAAGGCATCTGCGCCTTTGGCTTTGATGATGTGCTGGTCTCTAATAATCCAGGGAATGTAGCTGGCGTATGCGATGAAGTATCCTATATTGATGGGGATAAACGCCCAGGCCATCTCGAGGATGCCGAATCCCCACTTCGCATACACGGGGTGGAAGCCCTCTTGGAAGGTGAAAATGAGGGCGTCGGAGAAGCCAGAAAGCAAAGAGCATGAGAGCACAATAGGCTCGCGGAGGAACATCTCGAATGGTCGGATCCAGGTAATGCGGACTTCGCGCGCAGAGATACGCGGCTTCTTGACTTCGTTGGGACCCCAAATGTTCGGGTCTTCTCCTGATTCTCGTCGTCTCTTAGCCTCTCTGTCCATCAGGATTGTGGACCGACTCTCAGGCATGAAGAAGTGGACTGCCTGCACTGAGGCACCAAATATGAGCTGGATCCAGAAGTTCCATCGCCACGAGAGGAACTTTTGCATAGGGCCGCCTATGACGGGACCAATGGAAGTACCCAGCACTGAAGAGAGAACAACGAATGCCACCGCCCAGTCTTGGTCTTCTTGCTGGTACAAATCCGCAACCATGCCCAGCGTGACACTGCCTCCGGCCGAACTGAGACCGCCCTAGCAACAACCCGTCAGTATTGAATTAAAAATTCGCATCAGCACCAATTCTTTTCTTACCAGACCACGGGCAACGACGATGGTTGCAAAGTTTGGCGCAAGTCCGCCCAGAATTTGCCAAATGTTGACCAAGAACAGTGAGCACCTAAAAGAAAACAGTCAGAACGTGGCAGACCCCAAGACGGCGGATCAAAGTCTTCAAAAGAGCACACTGACTGCAAGATGGGCCATCTGCCAAACTCCTCACTCCAGGGAGCCCAGAGCTCACAACCAAATGCATAAAGAACCAGAAAGACACACTGCGAGACGCGAGCCTTCTGCTCGCTGACTTCAAAGTACTCGCTCAAAAGCGTAATGTTGTTCGGATACACGCTGGTATTGAAGTTCATGGACAGCTGCACCGCAAAAATGGACGACAACAGCATCCACTTCTTCCACGACGGCCAGGAATACCCCAGGGCGTCATAACAATCTTCTTCCGTGATGATGTGCTTTCCATCCTCTGTAACTTCTGGCTTCGTTTCGGCGGCGAGGCTCACTTGGCTGTCTGATACGCGGGATCCGTCGTCATTGCCGATCGCGCCTTGGAACATGCCGCCCTGAGAAGATATCTCGGCGGACGGGTTCCAGGCCAAGGTGGTATCGGAGTCCGATGGAGGCTGGTCGCCAAGGCTGCCACGGTGAAGTGGCTTCTTATTGTCGCTCATGATGGAATTTTGCCTGAACCGACCGCGCGAAAAACTATGAACCAGCTCCAATTCAAGTCTCAGCCACAGGCAAGAGAAGACAAGGCAAGTAGGGAAAGACAGCTAGGTGTTCCCGTCACCTTTGCTCTTTTAGGAATGCCTCCAGGTGCAAGACACGGGTGGGTTGTCATCCGGCAACCACGCTGGTTTTGTATCACATCAATTTTTCAATATTTAATTTTTAATTTTTTTCCATTCGTAACCAGCGCTGGAGAGTTCGGCGGTGCATCGTACTAGCAGCCCCGCCTGAGACCGAAGAACAAACAACACGTCACGGCGGAGACTGAAACTGAAGAAATCTGCTGGCTGGACAAAGCAATTCCCACATCTCGTCGGACCGTACAAATGGTTTTCTGCCATCGCATTCCTGTCAGCCAGCCCTGTCATTGGATGTCGCACAAACCAGCAGGCACCGAAAGACCCGTGGCTCTCTCAGCTGAGACCCACAGTTGCCGTTGCCATCGAGATCTTTGTACCTGGGATCGGTTTCTGATACTGAACCTGACATCATCTGTGGATGAGGCTGGTCCAAAATTTTGTGGGACATGCAGACTTTCCAAACGCCCGGACTGCCCAGATTGGGAACCCGTCAAGCGCGAGCGAAGGGGAATAGACCGGGTGATTTTGACTTTTCCAAGTGGTCTGCAGTGAATATGCTCTCCGATGGCATTGTAGTTGCCTCTGTTTTTTTCCCAGACGGGCCACTTAAAAGTCCGATTACAACTTGCAAAAGAAAACTTTTAAAAAAAAAAAAAAAAAAAAAGGCAGAACTTGGCAAAAAGAGGCAGCAGAGCTACCTTCGTGTATGGAACAACGCACGATATAGAGCACCGAACTCCGTTTCCCGTAAACATCGTCCACTTAGGCGGCGCGGAGTTGTTGGGAGTCAGGGAATTCACCGGATTTATGTCTTGGCACTGACGTATTTTTGCTTCACTCACGTCTTAGCCAACTACTATACTCCGTAGCGACTGAGAGATTCCTCTGCATCTCCACTTTTCCTCTACGGGGCGGAGATTTCAACTCTTTGGTACGGCTTCGCCAATGGGCATCCAGCGGTTCGACACGGACTAGTGTGAATGTCCCTGACGTTATTATATAGCCAGCCTGGTTTGGATTGAAGTTGAGTAACTTCTGGTTGTCAGCCACCCGCTCCTAGAATGGGTTGTGCGTCCAAAACCTTATGGCGGGCTATTTATATACCACCCTTGCGTGAGGCACGTTGTAACTGTATTGCCGATAAGGCAAGCACTAGCTTTATCATATCTTCGTCCTTCTGTCCTTACTGGTTGTTCAACAAAAACTCTTGCTCAACAGTGGTACAGGCATTGTTAGGTACTACCGACATGCACCAAGGATTGTACACTTCCCATCTCCACTCCTCTCACCCACTCGCCGGCGCATTCAACTGAATTGGTCGTCTACATAGCTTTCAACCTCTCAGCGTCCACATCAGCACCGCCATTCATCGCCAGAACCACATATACACCCGCAGCGACGAAACATGAAAATGAAAATACTACTTCACTCCCATTTCCCCCCTGGCCACACCTACCCCATGCAGGCGGTCAGCCAGGCCCTCGTAGCCCGCGGCCACACCGTCCTTTGGCTCACCTCGTCCGACCACCAAGCCCGCGTTCTCACCACCGGCGCCCAGTTCGTCCCCACGGATGCCATCGCTGCTGTAGATGCTCCCCTCGCCAGGGACAACAACACCGGCCTGTTGGATAAATCATACGACCATCTCAAATGCCGCCTGCTAGCCCAGGTGGCGGATTACCGAGCCGTCCTCGCCAACTTTGCAGCCGACGCGCTGCTCGTGGATGTGTTCCCCCATGCGGCGCGTGCATTGTGCGAACTCGGTGAGATACCCGTATATGCCACGCTGGGTGTCATCCCACTTTATACATCCCATTATCAGGCGCCGCTTCCTGCCTCGGGAGAATGGCCGCCGACTTCGTGGATGGGATGGCTACGCAACGCGGCCTGCCAAGTTGTCCATCGGTGGATAATGCTGCCTCTTCTGCTAAGACCTCATCTGAATCAACAGCGAAGGACGCTGAGGCTACGGGATCTGGTATTTGGCGAACCTGCCGAGCAATTCGCGTATAGCCCGAGCTTGCATATCCAAGCTTCGAGCCTGACACTGGAGTTCGGCCAGGTGCCCAAGCCGTGGATGCACAAGAGACACACGATATTTGTTGGGCCTCTCGTCACAAAGCCCATCGCAGATGCTGCGAAACTGCCGCCCTGGTGGTCCGACATACTGGGTACGCGCAAAAGAGTCGTAGGCATCACTCAGGGAACTCTAGCTACGGATCCCACCTCGCTCATCATTCCGTCCATAGAAGCACTGCAAGCCGACCCGTGTCTTATACTCGTAGTTGTGTCTCCGTACGTAGATGACATCAAGTCCCTCATAGGCAGTGGCACGAACGTCCAATATGCCACTTGGCTGCCGTATGATGCTCTGCTGCCCCGCCTCTCGTTGCTGATCACCAACGGAGGATACGGCAGCATCACACAGGCTATATCTCATGGAGTGCCGTTACTGTGCGCCGGTCAGTCCGAGGACAAGAGAGATACAGCTGCCAGGGTGACTTATGCCGGTGTCGGAATAGACTTGAAGACTGATAGCCCCTCTGTGGAGAGCGTAAGAGAAGCCGCACAGGCCATTTTGCGAAACGAGACGTATAGATCGCGGGCTCAAAGTATGAGCGAGGAACTTAATGCGTTGGGAGGAGCTGAAGCGACGTGTGATGCGTTGGAAGAGCTTGTTCGACTCAGTGGACGATGACCTTCATTGACAGAACGAACAACATATCTCTATATATACTGACGACGTATGTACATGGGGCGTTAGTTTGCCAGCGTCTTCTCATTTGAAGAATCTCTCCTACGGGTAGTCTATTTACCCGCCCAGAACCGCAGGAGCGCCTCTTTCTTGTTCGTCGGTGGCTCCCTCTTCTCCCGTTCATGCTCTTCCTCCACCGGCAACCCATCATTACTTACATTCGTAACAGCATTCTGCTGCTTGCCCAGATAATAGTTGGTCTGAAAACACGCCGCCACGAGCGGGATGAACGCCAGTGCCAGCGCTGGCGCAAGCGCATAATACAGTGTCCGCCTATACGCCTCAATAATGCCCTGTCGCATGGGGCTATCATATGCATACAGCTCCCTCGCGGCCTTGACATTATTGAAGATCTTCTTGACATCCTTTTCTGTCGCAGATGCAGGAAGGTGCTGACGAAGCTGCTGAGGCATCTGGCATGACCAGATCACGGCAACAACAGCACTGCCGATTGCGCTGCCGATCTTGGACCACAGCGCCAAGAGAGAGATGGCCAGCGCAACGTCCTGGTGAGGAACGGCAGCTTGAGAAGCAACGCGGGAGCCGACGACGGAGAAAGCACCGCCCGCGCCGACCATAACCATGGCGATGACCATGGCGGCGGTGGATATGCTGGCTCGGCGGCCGTCGAGGAGAATACCCATGCCGATTATTTTCAGGCAGAGACCGACAATTTGCAAGGCTTTGTAGCGATGAGTCCATCGTTGGATGAGACCTGCCACTACGCCAAAGACGCAGAGAGCCAAAGTGAGAGTGTTGCCATAGTAGACCCAGTCCTGGTGACTCCATGGTTTGGCGACGAGCACATACGACGTCCAGTATAAGCCGCGCATTTGGCCCGCAACTTGAGACGGTCAATAGCTGTTAGCGACGTGCATGTGAAACAAGAAAAAAAAAAACTGCACATGCAATGAAACTCACGCATATAGAAGCTGTCGATAATAACAGCCATAAGGAAAGTCTTGTTGAAAATCAACCGCCGCGGGGCACTAGGCATCTTGGCCCATTTCATCTCATAGACCACATACGCAATCAGAAGCAGTCCTCCCACAACCATCATCGCAATCAGGGAGGGGTTTCGCCACCCATGCTGAGCGTACGTCTTCAGCGAGAACGGCAGTAGTAGCAAGGACCAGCCAAACCCAAGAAGAAGTAGGCCGAAGGCGTCGATCTCATGGAAATTTCTCAATAGAGCTTGACCCCAGGTCTCGGAGGGTTTGGCAGCCGGCGCGATGACCATTCCGTGGGGAGCATCTCTGCCTTCCTCGGCGGCGAGTTCTTTGGCAGCACGGCGCGCAGCGTTGCTGGATGCCATGTTTACGATGCCCTGCTTTTTAGCTTTCCGGTCGAGGTATATGAGCGTTATGATGGCGGGGCCGAGGGCTGCGGGCATAATGATGGCAAACATTCCGTAGCCCCTTTTGTCAAGTAGTTAGCATAAACTGGCTCGTTCCCATTCTCACACGTTCCAAACAATACACGACGAGGACACATATGCGCGGATTTGCAGATGTTGCAGATGTGCCATAGCATCAAACTTACCATCGCCACTGGTCCCTCGTACTGATAGCATCAACGATCTTGCCCGCGAACCAGGTATTGATAATAAACGGCGTAGAAAGCATCGAGCCCACGAACCCCCGCCACTCCAAGGGCGTCAAATCCGCAACAATGATATCATTCGTGAGGTCCAAACCGGAACCGCCAATTGCGACAAACACCTCACCCACAGCATAAGCCGCTACGGACTGCGACGTCGCCGCAACGATGTACCCAATCGTGTAAAAGAACAAGGCAAGCGTGTATGTGTACGGGCGGGAGGTGATGTCCGAGATCTTGGCAATGAAGGGCTTGGCCACGGCGCCAATGATGCTCGTGGCAATGGATAACGTCGAAAGGACACTGCTGTGTTGCTTGTAGTAGCCTGATGCGTCGATGCTGTAGTATCCTGTGGTGGAAGAGTCGAGAGAATATGCCCAGGCGCAGACCAGAACAGACAGGCCGATTAGGTAAAAGGTCTTGCGGTTGGCTTTGGCTTCGCGGTATACGGCTTCCATGCGCGTGACGCCTTGGGATTGGACGACATCGCCCACTTTGGACGCGGGAATATGCTCCGTGGGGGAGGAAGAGGAGGACGAGGAGGACGGAATGCCTTTGTCGTCTGCGACGACAACACTTTGTTCTGCGGTCATCTTGGGCAGGACTAACACCAGGAAAATAAACTATGTCGAAGCAAATCCCTCAAAATTCAAAATTCAAAATTCAGAAAAACACTCCAAGGCTCACCGTTATATATCTGAGATGCAAAGACTCGACTAAAAGGTCTTTCCTACACCATTCAACACCGGCAGCATCTTACTCCACCCTCGAAACTTGTTTCCCAAGTGGACAAGCGTGGCTGATGGGAACCCCCAAAGAGCAGCGAATGAAAAGCTCAATCTAATCTAATCAGATGATCGGTAGGGGTGGTTCAACGGGTCCCTCCATCTAATTTTTTTTTCAGCTTTTTTTTGGGGGGGGGAGGGAAGGAGGGGAGTACGAGGGAAGCGCCTTATTTGAAACTAGCCATTCGGCAAACACCGGATTGAACGGTCTATTGAGGAAATGCTCGTCTACCGCGCCGTTGTAAAGTGCCTTGAAGACTTGTCTGTAACCTTATTATTCCGCAAGTACAGAAGTATATGAATTATCTTCACGTTGTAGACATTGTAGCGTCGGCCCACCGAACCACGTTTTCGCTGATGCGACGGATGAATGTTCGGTTTTTCTTGAGCTGGCATCCGATCCCGGATGGCAAGTCGATAGCGTGAGACATGGTCTCTAGGACGTGCTCCATCTACGATAACTTTCCGGGACTACGCATTTCTCCTGGGTACTTTGGTGGTAGAATGGCTTGATTGACTGGGATGTGGCAAATTGGGGAGCTGCCTGACCTTTGGTCCAGAGCGTGGATGGAAGCAAGATTCTTTTTTCCTATCTTTTAAATCGTAGTTTTTATAAACATAATCGAAGAAGGAAGAAAAGACAAAAAAGACAAGAGTAGAAACAAACATGATGTGTGACAAATCATTAGATAAATCCTATGATCTACCTATTCTGGGCTTGCCTGCAAGAGTAGATAGTCCCCAATTGGGCTATCCAATCAGGTATCGCCGGCAACAAAAACACACAAGTTTGCCCAATTGGAATCAGATCATAAATGCATTTCTTGGTTTTGGCATCCAAAAATTGATGTTAGGACAATGGTATATTGTATGCTAGTCTATTCAAGAAGATGGCCTCGTCACAGACTTTTCCTCATCCCCGTCTTCACTGAACAGCATCTCTTGCGCTAGCAGGATTTGTTAGCTCTCTTTATCACCTTTACTTAGGAACTTGTGCAAAACTTGAAAAACTTACCACTCCATAGTTCCGAATACACGCCCGCGCGGTCAATCAGTTCCCTGTGCGTTCCCATCTCAGCAACACTCCCGTCCTTCAAGACAATGATCATGTCAGAGTCGAAGATGGTGCGCAGGCGATGGGCAACGAACACGCTCGTGCGACCCTTCTCTCTCAATATGCCGTTAATATTTATCATCAGCGCCTGCTCGGTGTGTGTGTCCAATGCGCTGGTGGCTTCATCAAAGAACAGTAGAGGGGGGTCCTTGAGAAGCAGTCTGCTCATTGCTAGACGCTGCTTCTCGCCGCCAGAGATCATCAGGCCTCGTTCACCGACTTTGGTGCTATACCCGTCGGGGAACGTCTCAATAATATCGTGAATGCGGGCTCGCTTGGCAGCAGCGATGACGTCCTCGCGGGAAGCATCTACGAGTCCGTAACGAATATTGTGCTCGACAGTATCATTGAAGAGGGGTGTGTCTTGAGGGACAACTCCAATGGCCTTCCGCAACGAGTCCACTGTGACGTCGCGGATATCTTGGTTGTCGATCAGAATGCGGCCATTTTGCACATCATACGACCGGAAGAGCAGGCGCAACAGTGTAGACTTGCCACAGCCGCTAGGACCAACAATGGCTACCTTTTTGCCTGCCGGGATCGTAAGAGATAGATTCTTCAAGATGGGCCGATCGGGGTGATATCCAAAAGTCACATCCTCGAACTTTATCTCTCCTCCACGAGCCAGCGCAAGCTGTTTGGCACCTGGCTTGTCGGTGATGCTAACGTTTACCTTTTGAAGGTTGAATAGAGTCTCCATATCAAGAAGCGACTGGCGCAGCTCTCGGTACACGGACCCTAAGAAGTTGAGTGGGACAGAAAGCTGGAAGACCAGCTGATTCACCATGACAAGATCACCTACTGTCAAAGCCCCCGTCGCAACGCCGTCCGCAGCGAAATACATCATGGCCGTCAGAGCCGATGAAAAAATGATGTTTTGCCCACTATTCAGAAAAGCCAATGACGTCGCTACCTTGATTGAGCTCTTTTCATATTCCTTCAAAGCTTTATCATATCTTGCCACTTCAAATTTTTCATTGTTGAAATACTTTACCGCCTCATAGTTGATCAGAGAGTCCACAGCCACAGTTGACGCCTTACTGTCGGCGGCATTGGCCTGTCTCCGGAACTTTGTTCTCCAAGCCGTAGTCCAAATTGTAAATGCCGTGTATCCCACCATCGTCAACACCGTGATGGCCGCAAACTTGGCACCGTACTGCCACGTCAAAATACCACAGACCAAACTGATTTCCAGAGCAGTTGGTATAATATGGAAAACCATGCTTGTCAGCAAAAAGCTGATTCCTTTGGTGCCCCTATCAATCGCCCTGGTCAAACCACCAGTCTGCTTTGACAGATGGAAGCTAAGGTCGAGCCGTAACAAATGATCAAACACATTCCGAGCGACTCCCCGAATGGCCTTTTGCGCGACGGAAGCAAAAACAGCGTTTCGAAGCTCCTGGAAAATCGTGGCACCTATTCTCGTGGCGCCATACGCGACGATCATGCTCCCAGCAACAGCCGCTGTCGTACCACCCACAGCCGTGAAATCAATGTTCATGGAGTCCACGATGGTCTTGAAATAGAATGGTACTTGAACGTTCAGCAACTTTGCTCCTATAAGGAGCGAGACCGCCACCCCCACGCGTATTTTTGTGCCGTAACTATCTTTCGGCCATAGGTAGCGCGACATCTCTCGGATAATTGCCCAGTCAGCTTTGCGCTGTTCCGCTGCCGATTTGTCAACGGAAGCAAGCGGATCATTGTTCTTTTTCGGCGCTCCTGCCGCAGCAGGTGTGGTTTTGAGTAGTATCGCAGAAGGCTGCTTCACGGCGTTATCAGGTTTCGTCGGCGGCGATTCGCGACGAGTCGAGACCGATATTCGGAAGGATCGCGTCGAGGCAATCTGCCGCGGGGGCAGCCATGATGGACGGCTGTGAGGCTGTCCGAAGCTGCACCGGGGACAGAGCAGCGAGGAGCGATGTAGTAATCGAGGTATCATGGCGACTCTACTTCAAAGCAATCATTGTGAATTAGGACGAAGTATTCGTGGTTCGAGCGGTGAATGGCGGGGTCTCCGAGGAAGCGAATTCCGGCCCAAAGCAAAAAAGAGAAAAACGAAGGCAAAAATCGCAAGAAGCAGTCAAATCACTAACTGCTTGGTTAATTGGGGGATAGTAGAGTTATAAAATGTTTAAATCTCTACGTATTAGAGGACCCTGGGGGTTAATGATAAAGTTGTGGTCAAGGACACGACAGCTCTCAAGGTGCATGCGACCAGAAAGCGTGACAAGCTAAGATCCGCAACCAATGGCGTCACGATTCCAGCCTAAGGCACCATCAATAACTTTCTCCATTGCAAAGCTCAGCTACGCGAAAGCTCATTGCATAAAAGTACGCTCACTCGTCAATTCACAGAGTACTGCCATTTTGATCTGGGTAATATCTGCGATATTCTAGTTAAAAATTCCATTACGAGGCGGCCATTGTAATAAATATCGCCACATGTAGCTCTCAACTACGCCAACCTTTGCTTCTGTCTTTCGCAGCATATCATAATCAGAACATCCTACCAAGGTCATCGTATTTTATAGGTTAAATCTCTCGATGAGCTAGCTCTTAAGATGGCTAAGAGAGTTCGGGATTATATCAAGGTTAGAATGGCATTGCATGATATTGGATGAAGCTAGAAGTGGAGCGACGTCAATCTCACTCAGGAATGATTCAATATAAATCACCACAAGTTTCATGTGCCCTCCAGTGACTTGTGTCCTCATGACGGTCTTTGATAATGTTATCCGCTGTTGGTGGACCGGAGAATTTTTTTTATAATCGGACGCAGCGCCGAATTCGCGTGTCGCAAGGTCATGAATCTCGCGCTCAAGGCTGACGTTAGTGCATCATCATACTAGCCAGGAGTCCGGAGCTGACGATGCTGCTCAGGCTTACATGATTAATACCTAGCTAACGGGCGACGGGACGGCGCGGGTTTTGTCAATGCAAATGTCATGTTCCATTGTACACAACAAGGCTCGTCTGGCCACAAACTTCATCTTCTGGTATTGCCTGTCATCTATAGGATCCGTCTCAACCTCTCTGTTCTTCACTCAACTCCGAAGTGATATCCCTCCTCTTAATCCACACTTTGATAGGTTTGGTTGGATACCTCGAAGCAGCCCGTTTGCATGTAGCTGGCTCATCCCAGCCCGCGCCCTCGGGAGGCACCATGTCGTAATACGAAATAATCATGGACACATATAGAAGCATCTCGCGCAGCGCAAAAGCGCGACCCTTGCACATGGTAAAACCGCCACCTGGATATATATGGTTAAATGACTGATCAATGAGAATTTATCATCTTGGGCAACACGGTAGAGCAAACTTACCAAAGGGCCTGAAGGTTCCGAAATCCGCCGTTTGTAGTTTACGTCCATTCTCATCCTCTGTTTCTTTCAGAAATCTATCGTGATGCCACTCCTTGGGGTTGGGGAAGTATTCTGCGTCAAACTGATGCAACTCATGTGCTATGTGAGCCATATGCCCTTTCTGGAGGAAGTAGGTCTCTGACTGCTGTCCCTTCCGCTCTAACACCACATCCTCGGTCAACCACTTGACCGTCCAGATGCCAGTATAGACTCGAAGAGTTTCGCAATAAGCCGCCTTTAAGTGTGGGCATTTCCTAATGAGGCCATTCAAGTCGAGTTCTTCCAGCTCTGGCGCCAGCCAAACGACGGATCCAAATTCGTTTCGCGGCTGCACCACTTTAACATACGGGGCAATTTCTTCCCGCACAATCTCCAACAGCACGGGGTCCCTGTAGAGTTCGAATATCATCCATGTGATGAGCGGGTTGGCATTGGCATTCATAGCCCAAGCCAGTGCCACATCACACGAAGCCCTGGCTTCAAGGGACAAGCCGTGATTTCGGAACAACTCGATACGGCGCTTGACGAATGTGCTGACATTGTCCATGTCCTGCCATTTGATGCCAGGATCCTCACCCTCGAGGTACTTTTCCATGGCAGCCTCAAACTCGAGTGTGCGAGTCAACATCTGTCGCCGGGCGACTTTAGCTCGCTGAAGTCTCGGCCACGGTATCCATGCGGGCACTTTCGCAGCGAGCAAAACAAGACCCTCATCAAATATCCATAGCAAGTCCCAAAAATCAGGGAAATTGTCAACAAAGTTCGTTCCAAACAATGCGGGGTTTGCCGTGCTGGAGACGAACCCTCGAACCAACGACATCAGGTCGGCCTCGACAAAAGGCTCGCCTTTGCTATTTTCCACTACATCGACATTTGCGGTTCTCTCCCAGTCCGCCTGGTCCGCGTTGGACGAGTTGAAAGTAACAAACTCGGAGATGTGAGTCCTTACCTGGTCGACCAGGGAATTGACCAAGTTGCTCAAACCAGGCTCAGAGAGCATGTGCTTGAACAGATCAGGCGTCTCATGCGCGAGGTTGCTATAGGCGAGTTGATCTTGTTTGCGGAGACCAAAGCTTGTTGTGAGCATGCGAGTGGCGATCCATTTCTCTTCGGCTGTTGTGCGCGGTCGATTCATGAGCGCGGTCGACAGGGCCGGCTCATGAATGATGTGGTGCTTTTGGCCCAGCATCAAGAGTGAGAAGATGCCCTCGGGATATTTTGTTCGGAGTCCGGCAAGGAATCCATCCTTGTTGAACATGAAATGGGGACCATGTCCCACAAAGGGAAGCCAGTAACCTGGCATTGAAGGTGCCTGCGTGCCGCCATGTCTGCCTTGTGATGCTGGCACGCGGAAAAGAAGTAATGATGCTACTAAAACAACGGCAAACGTTATCAGGGAAGCGACAAGTGGGTTTTGCGACATGAGGCTGAGAATGGCATGCGTGTTGCCGCCGATGCCCTCGACGTGACGTTCCATGGCGATGGTACTTTAACCAAGGTACAGCGCATGCATATCGCAATGCTTGTTGACCTCGTTACCGGTCGGCTCGAATAACAAGTTTGATTAGATTCAGGACAAGACAAGAGAGGAGCCTGGACGTATTACAAAAGCAAACCAGAAACAGGTTCATGCCAGATGCAATGTTTAGAGAGCGACAAGCCCTTTTTGTCGAGTATTCTGTTTGATAGCTGACCAGTTGACCAGCCTTCATGCCTACCAGCCAGCCTGTCTGCCGGCACGAGAGACTGGCAGGGGGCAGGGCTTCGGAGCACCACCAAGGATCTTTTGCTAGCTCGTCGAAAATGAGGGCGGAGGCGGCAGTCGGCCAAGTGATCCGCTTGTCACACCGCGCAGACTCGCTGTGCAATAAATTCTTGGACAGCTGTCTATCCAAGCCACGAAGGGTGGCCTGACAAACAAGCTCTCAAGTCATGATGACTGGTCCGGTTGACGTGATGTGCAGTATATTGCATCCCCGTGCGTCCAACATGCATGGGAATTTGCTGCATTGTACGGAGTATCGAGTACATTCAAGGCATGCTGCTTACTGATGACTGGCCGCCTTGACAGAGTACGGAGTCCGGTGTACTCCGTACCCAGTATTCCATTTCAACCCCCGAAAGGTTGCATGACATGGTGAGCCTATCATACAATACGGAGTAAGCAGCCGTGGCAGCCAGCGTCTTTGTCCCCCTGGGCTGTCGAAGCGACGGGCCAAGCACGCCCTAAACCATAAAAGTGACATCCTTCAGGGGTTTCGGAGTGGCGCGCGCTCAACAATCGGCGGGCCACGGCTCGTGGCTTTTTCGGCAGCGTTGCACCAGACGCTTAGGTACCAAGCACATGGGTAAACAGCATCATACTACGGAGTATGAGGGCGGAATATGGAGGACGAGTAAAGACCAAAACCCTGCGTTATCTACGGAGTACGTGTCTGAAATTTGGCAAAGAAGCTGGCGACGTGCGTGCGAAATACTTTGACGGCCTGATTCGCACCTACGCTCATCTTGCTCCTCTGCCTGACCCGGTTTCTGGGGAGCTGAGATTTGCTCTTACATGCCGTGCAAGAATCACAGAATATTCAAATACAACTTCTCTTTAATGCCACTATATGGGTGCCAATTTAGTTAGATTATTACATATGTTAGGTTCTCGGCGCCATGAATAAACTGTATAAACAATGATTCGTAAAAGCATTCACCGCAATAATACATCAAATCAAGGCTCCTAACAAAGCATACCAAAGCTCACGGGTCCGAGATCCTCAATACAGGGTGTTGAAAGACGAGTCGCACCCAGTAGAAAATATGGCCCGCATTCTGTCATAATTAAATTCATTCGCCCCTTCCAACGCCTCGTCTTGGTATAGCGCTCATTGAGCTGCGACTTTAGCGGGCAAATCTTCCATGTCATCCATGACACTGTCCTCGTCCCTTGGAGACGACTGCTGGTCGCCTTTTTTGCTACTTCGAGATTGGAATTTGCTAGGTGTCTTTGTTCTACGCAATTGCTCAACGTCGATTTCCGATTCTTGTTCTTGGGTATGTTGAGGCTCCTGCGTGTTATCCTCGATAGGATCAACGTCCGCAACAGCGGACTTGCGGCCACGGGTGCGTGAAGATGAATTTTTGCCAGCCCTCTTAGCAGGGGTGGCTTTCTTGGTTGGCTGAGCCGCTTCCACCAACGCAGGATCGATATTCATCTCCTCGTCCTGTGGCTGGTTTTGCTCTGATTCGACAGCCTGTTCGAGCGTGTTACCATTGGTTTCTGCGTCGTTGTCCTCTACGTCCGATCCGCCGACAAATTCTTCGCTGCCTTGACCACGGTTTAAGTTACCAGATGAAGCCATGTTTGACATGGTTTGGATGAAGTTCATTTCGTCCGCGTCATCAAAGAGGTCGTCTGGAATATCCGGTAGGTCGCCGGTTTGATTGTAACGTTCAACCAAGTACTCTGCGGCATCTCGTACGGTAGCCTCCATGTGGTTCGGTACGGTTGCCTTGAGACGACGCCACAACAGCATTTGGGTAAACCGATGCCACTGGTTACGGAACGGCTTATCCACCAATCTCTGCCATGGAATTTTCACGTCTGCGCCAACTGCAGTGGCTTGAATAGCCATAACCAAGCGATACCGCTCTTCACTGGGCATGGCGGCAATCTGCCGTCGACCCTTCTCCAGTCTGAATGATATCTGAGAATCAGGCTGGGTGGAAGCAAGTTTATCGCTGCCGTGCGTGCGGATGTTCATGGACTTCCACTTTGTGATGCATTGTAATCGACTTCGAGTGCGATCCATGCACTCACTAATGCCCTGCCAGTCAATGAGCTCTTCATAGCTCCGCTTAAGTAGATCTTTCTCTGGTTTTTGTATCCGTAACTCATCGATGGCTTGCATAGACTCCATGATGTGCTGAGTGAGCCGAGCCTCCTCTTGCTCATCCCATGCATCTTTTCGTTGATTCGCACCACACACAATATAGTTGCGATATCGGTCTCGCAGATCTTCCGGATGCCGATTGATGAGGCCGGCGATTTTGGACCATTTCGTGCCGTGTATGTTTATGAGCTCAGTAAGCTCGGCATCTTGTTCGGTTGTCCAGGTACCACGGGCAACAAAGTTGTGGAACTTCTTGCGCGTAATGTTGATGACTTTT
This sequence comes from Conoideocrella luteorostrata, assembly GCA_032433595.1. Classification (NCBI taxonomy): domain Eukaryota; kingdom Fungi; phylum Ascomycota; class Sordariomycetes; order Hypocreales; family Clavicipitaceae; genus Conoideocrella; species Conoideocrella luteorostrata. The sequence goes on from JASWJB010000043.1 coordinate 40,793, forward strand.
TGTCTATGCCGGTCGGGACATTCGTCAAAGATGAGAACCCAGAGCTGCGCGTTCGTGTCACCCGCAGTGGTTCCGCCAGGGGCATGTATAAGCTGAGTCCAGGTTAGCCACGATGGTTAAATGCACTGACAATGCATCCGTCAAGGAACTGTTAGCACTCACTTCGTTGACCTCTTGTTGTGACAGACCATGACTGGCGCGAAAGCTTTCTACTGCGCCCGAGATGCGTGCAAGTTCAGCATCAGTGAATCGCCCTTGCGTGTAGCCGGACAAGCGATTTCGCCGCTCAGCAGTACGACCTTCAGCATATTCGTCCGCCTCAACAGAGCCGCCTCGCATTGACTGCGAAAGCTTCTCCCTTTTGGGTTTCCGTCCGCGTGATTCCTTCTTGGCGGCCGGTTTGGACCTTTTGCGAGGCTTTGGCGTCATCGCTGATGGTGACGGCAAGTCTCCGTCGTACTCCGCAATATCTGGGATAGGCTGCTCAAAGAAAGTCGGTTTGGCCTTCTTGCGCGTAGATCGTGTCTTTTTCTGCTGTGGACTAGATGTCTCGACTTCACCAGCTGTCTCTATGCCAGCATTTAAAGGTTCTTGGGGATATTGGTCGGCCATCTCCTTATCTTGGTCGCCGTTTTGTCTACCATCCACATCATGCTGCCCATTGCGATGCTCGTCCCATGCCTCACGAGCAAGACGTGCCACATCATGCTCCGTATCGACAGCTAGCCCAAGACCAGCTTCTCCAGAAGTGACAGCTGTGGCACCCAGGGCGTGGCCATTGTCTCTCATGTCGACGTCCATTTGGTCGGGTACAGGAACGCTATTCTCTCTTGAACCGGTGTCTCTGGACTGGCTTCGTCGTCGCAAGTGAGCGACAGTTGGTGATCTTTGTGGGTCAGACTGTGGTTCGTCGCCTTCGAAAATGGCACTGTCTGAGATACCACGCCTATCCTTCTTTTTTCGAAGGAACGCGGATGAACCTGCGTCTTGAGAGCTGCGACGCCTCCCACCATCTTGGTCTTCAGACTCTTGATCTTGAGGCCTGTGTTTCTTTCGTCGCTTCCCCTCGGCTGAGTCGGACAATTTGCGCTTCTTTTTCGTTTGGGAAGAAGAAACTGCCGCTTCCTCCTGCAACTGACCCCATGGGATGTCCGCAGAAGGCTCAGACTGCTCATTTGGATACGGGAAGCTACTGGGGACTTCTACGTCCTCTGCAGATTTTCTCCTCGATTTTTTGTGTTTCTTGTGCGACTCCTTTTCTTCGGGTACAAGCGGACTAGAGATAGCCTCTTGTTGAGACGACCGTCGCTTCTTGTGTCGCTTATCCTTCTTCTGCCGCTTCGATTTCTTAGTCGATGAATGCAGCGCCGCATCATCCGTCATAATCGCCTCGGGTGCTTGTGAAGAGAACGTGTCCGGCGCCGCGTTACTATCGAACATCTCGATGGCACCAAAGTCAACATCAACGCCAGGAAGCTCGTCTACATTCGCATCGCCGGCAGAAGCCACCGAGCCGGCGACCGAGCGGTCATCAACATTCGCCATTGTTCCGGGAAGGTGGTCGCGAAGGGTGTTCTCAAAGTCGTCCTTCACGGCTTTCCCGAATGGTTCTGCTTCCCTCTTCCGCGCCGATTGATCACGGGGAAGTGATTCTGAGTCGGCTTCAGATTGCGCTCCTATCTAGGACCGCAGGGTAGATGCAAAATGGATGTCTGGCCATCGGGTGATGTTTGCAGGCATTGGACAAGGTGCACAGCGAGGCTGGTTTTGCGACTGCCCGTAGGTCAGCTGGCTGTGGGGCTACAAAATGTTGGAGGCGCGTCAGCCACCTACCACGGCCTAATTTGGTCGAGAAATCAGATTGCTGCCTGAATTCTAAGGCCTAAAAATCGCTCCCTACACAGATGCCCCGAAGTGAGCTTGACCGAATACTCGTGTCATATCTTGTTGACGTAAATTTAACTCTCCTGTCGCCCCGTGGCTCTCTTCCTGGCCGTAGGGAGAAATAGATTCAAGATGAATAGTTTTTTTTTTCTTTTCTTCTTTTCTATAATCAGTCTAGTCACGATTTTCTATACTCGTACATAACCACATAACAACGTCAAAAATACATAGTAAAAATGGTTCATGCGCGTCTTGCCAAACGAGACAACGTCCACTAGTCCTCTTTTTCCTCCTCGGGCATCTTCAACTTTACAGTGAACCTGTTTCGGTCCTGGGCAATGTCATACTGGCCACCAAGCACCAAATCCTTTGCAACCAACTCCCTCGTTCGGCCCAAACTTTCAATAGCGGCTATCCTTTCAATTGTGTCCTCCAAGTGCTGCTTAAAGCCAGGCTGGCTGCAAATCTCTCGAAAGGCGCGATGCATCGGTACGCTACTCGCTCGTACGTCTGCTCGATTCGTAATGGTGAATAGGTTTAAGCTGTCAAGATCTCGGATGAAGTCGCACCGCGTCATGATTTCTTGGGCGACATGGAAAGGATACGTCGGCAAGATGTGGCCTAGCTTAGGGTCATAAGTACTCGCCATATCATCTTCTTTCTCAACTAGTGCCTGTGCCAGAACCATAGCTGCCGCCTAGAAATAAGTAGTGATTTAGTTAGTTGCTTCAACTTTTCAACTGCTTGGGGCAGTAAAAGTTTTACACAAAGTACTTACTGCCCACTTCTGCTGGTCCATAACATCATCGTCCATTTCAGAACCCATGATCCAGCACTGATTGAGGAACCACTTCTTCTCAATATCCTTGATTGTCTCACAAGTGGTAGCCATGTCACGGCTTTTGGCTACGCGGTTCAAAAAGCTTAACCGACCTCCAACTCGGTCGTACACATCGTCTAGTTGTTCTTGTGACAACATTTCGCCAAAATATCGCATGCGGTACCTTTGCAGGGCTTGAACGGCTTGTTGTTTGGGTAAATCGGTCACCGGAAGCACTTCCATTCTAGTAGATAGCTGCTTGAGACGCTCGTAAACCCAATAATCATCCGAGTTGAAGACCATTGTTACCAAACCTGCCGCTGCCCACTGTTCAGCTCGTTGTTGGAGAAGCTCGATGAGATTGCGTCCGTCTTCGTCGTTGCGTATGAGGTGCATCTGATTGACAATGACCACAAGAGGCTTCCTCCTTACCCGGAACAGTTTCATCGCCACTTTCTCCAGTTTATTCAGAGCACGCTCAATGTCAAGCAGAGCACCCATGTCCCGTGGTCCCTTTTCACTGAAATATCCGCCTATATAATCTTCGTGAAACTCGTAATCAAGCGCTTTGCCCAGTCGTATTCTCACGATTTCGGGGTCAGCATGGGCCTCGAACATAGCCACACCATCGCCGTCAATTTTGCGCATTGCCTCAATGAGCATACTGCTCTTGCCTGATCCTTTCTCGCCCATCATCAGGTAATAATGCCCGACTTCCTGGCCAGTGATGATAGAATCTACGTGCTCCTGCTCTGGCCGATGTACCCAATGTTCTTCACCTGGAGGATGGCTGTGCGGAACATCTTTGCCCACAGCAGCCAATTCAAGGACCGGATCTCCAGGTTCAAAGGCGCGTGTCATTTTCTGAAGCACCAGCATCTTGTACATTTTGTGGTAGATATAGGCAGCACCTGCAAAGCCTACTCCCAGCACAAATATGGAAGCAAGAGTTGTAGCAGCAGATTCACCCATTTTGGCAAAGATAGATGGTCCATCAGATTTACCCCTTTTGCTGCCATTGTCTCCGTTGTGTGTGGTATTGTCTGCAGACTTGTCAGCACTGTGAATAAAGACCTTTTTTATGCCTCGTCAACAAGTTTTTATTTGGGGGGTTACGAGGCTCAAAGACTATTGCAACGAGCTGCCAGAGCCCAGCTCTCAAGATGACCAATGGCTTACCATTAAGTCTAGGCGTATTTGTCGAGAACGGCCGCGAATACAACGCAAGCGGTCTGTTCCGCCTGTACGTAGCCTGCCGTGGTCCGGAAAGTGACCGCGGTGTGCGAGGAACGGATCTCACAGCCTGCATATTGGTACAGCGCAGGAGTTACTTGATACCCACTCCAAGCTGCATAAGCTGTGTGCAGAGCAGGTAGCAGGGCTCGATTGCGTTAGGAGATGCCGAGCAGCTCGTGCCGAGACTTCATGGGATGTTCTAGACGAGGAATTCAAAAGCCTTGCCGGGGTCATTGAACGGTCCTGATTTGCGACATGTCGATGATTCTAGCGAGCAGAGAGATACTCCGGGACTCAGAGCTCGAGTCGTTTACTAGTTGTCGCGCGTTGTTGGCACCAATCCTGTCTGTCGGCGGCCTCGCACTGGTGGAGACAAAGCGGGTGCCCGCAGCGTGTACCCAACTAACTAACTAGTTATGCACAACTTCAACGTGGCCCAAACAAGGATAGAACGAGCTAGAGGTTTCAGCTCATTGGCCCCTTTAATAATTGCCCTCCAGCCCTCCGAGAAGCCGCCATTGAAACACCGTACATGTAGTGTCGAAGCACTAAACACTGCAGTCTGCTCTGCGAGAGACTTTCAAGCCTGAGCTGTTCACTTATCAGCGGCCTAGGTCACTAAGGCGTTCTCTGCTACTTGTCTTCTCCTTTCCTTTCTTCTCTTCTTACTCCCGTTCTTTTATTTTACATTAATTCACCAGTTATGTGTCGCCATTCGACCTGCACCAAAAATCGGTATCCATCCAGCAATGCCACCTCTTCATGTTGGTGATATTAAATAATGGCCCACAAATTAAATGCGATTATCACACGCGAATCGCAAGAGTTAGATTCCTCAAGTAAACTTGCAATGCAGTCGAATAAAATATGCTGAAATGCGGCATAGTTTGAGGATATCGGCTCTCGCCAGTTTGCCAACAAGTGGCAACAGCTGCCAAAAAAAAAAACATGGTGATATTGTTCCGATGTACAAGAAACGCATAGCAGCTGAATCACTCAAAGAGTCTTCTGTCCCACCGCGTCCGTACCAAGAACATCCATCCCGCCAGTGAAACTGGACAGTGACACAAAACACCAACTTGACATGACGAGAAGGTGAGGCGCAGGGCACAGACAATTCGAGTCTGTGTACTACGTATCGCGATAATACCTTTTTGTTCTCTGATCAAACCCCAATGACGTCTTCAATTTTTTTCGTCTCGCTTGCTGTCACAAACATCCGTTAATCTTCTCGCACAGGCCAAGTGACAAACATTCGATCCTCCGATAGTCGGCAAACTCCCTACGTTACGGAATAGATGGCTCACTCTATTGCAGGACTGGAGTCATGGTGGCTCACCACGGGTTTCAGTCATCTAGCTGAGCTCGTCGATATTAGCGACATCCAGATTAGCCGTCGAGAGTGCGGATTCATGCAAATCCTGCAGCGCAAACTCCGCGCCTTCGATAGCAATCGCAGCATTCCGATTCCAAGATGCGTCGGCGGCGTCACCGCGGCTTCGCCGCTTCGCATGTTTAATCCTCGAAGACAGCTAAACGAGGCAGTACAGCACGTATTCAGGCGATCTGCGGATGGCGGCTTGAGGCAAGACAAAGCATTTGAGGGTTTGACGACTCTAGAAGAGGTGGAAGTTCATCGTCAGCGTCTTCTAGAGGCGACAAGGCTGGCACTCAGGTCTTGTCCCATGGAGGACGGTAGCTCGGATTTGATTGAGGCTTTGCATCATAATGCCACAGAGCGTTATAAATTATTTCAGCTGGGGTTTCGTGCTATGGTGAGGCATCTATCACCTGCTTGTTCTGCCCAGCCTAGTACACTAACAACCCATTTCGTTATCTCCCACAGTGTCTCATTGACTTCCTCCCGCAAGGCGCTGCTTATCCCGACGATGCCGCGAGAGTCATGGCTCGCCTCAACGCACTCTTTCCCCCAGACTTTGCGACCCATTCCGAAGACGAGCTCGATCTGGCACCCTGTTCACCAGGATTGCGAGACAGCATCAGGTTCTGCATGTACGAGCATTTGATGAACGATCATGCACCGTCTCAAGAGGGTGGGCAATCTTTTGTTGACAAGTTCACTTCGTGGTGCAGTATTCCGACCTACGAACATGCCAGGAACGCACTGTTGAGGTACATCGAGGAGGTGAAGAAGGCTGAAGTAGCCTGTCTCCACGCCCTTCATACAGTTGAAATCAAGTGCTCGGCTGCTTTGGATCTTACAAGCCCTTCAGGGTATTCATTCGCGGTGTCTATAGACGGCTACAAAAGCCCAGAAATTTTACCAAATACATCCAACTGCTCTAATGCGTGTGCTTCCGACACGAGCACCATTGCGGATACTTCCATAGGCTCCATGCGGTCGTCGATTCACACGTCTACCACATCTATTTCGCCGGAAGACTTTACGCCGCTCTTGAAAGGAATGCCAGGCCGTGAAATATCAGCAGCCAAGACAGATGGCGCAGCCTTTGCCTTGGACTCCAGCGCCCCAGATGTACTCTCTTACCCCAACGACCTGTCCAAGTCTGAGTTCCATGTCCACCCACTCGCCAAGTACCTGGATTCAGATATCCAAGAGAAAGCGCAGCTTGGTCTCATCATCCCCAAAGAACGTTCAAGTCGACATTTCTAGTACAATTTCGACAGCGACGACGACAGTGGAGATGACAGCGCCTCCTCAGTTGCAACAGTCAAGCCAACTCGGAAGAAGGGGAAATTATTAAAGCGCAGGGGCACTTTGAGCGATGAGTTGCCGCAAGCTCCACCTTTGCCTCCTATTCCCGAGAGTTACAGATCAGCGACGACTCCAAATTTGTTCGGAAAGCTAAGAGACCGCATCAAGACGGCAGAGCCGGAGACATCGGCGGCGGGGAAAGACATATCGCGTAAATTGTTGATATCTAAGAAATCTGAAGGCTCGTTTGTGCTGAGGCTGTCAAAAGGAAAAAGAAAGGCTTCTCTTAAATCGCAGATTTCTGATCCAACACCTAATCACCCTAGCAGTGTGTCTCGTCCTACCACGATTGACAGAGAGAGAGACGAGAAGGCTAGACGGTCAAGTGATGGAAGCATTCACTCACCAACTAGCATAGATTGGGCTATCGAATATCAGACTCAATCTTCTTCTGGAGCGCAACACGATTTTGATTTAGCTCCCCCACGTCTCTCGCCCATGGAATACGCCCGGATATACCTGATTCACAGGGCACACGCCAACCGAGAACATCAGCAGTGTCAGCTTCCAGCTCCAGAGAAACAATGGTTCTGGACTCCCGGCTGGGAAAAGTTCCTCATTGTTCCGAGGATTCCATGCATTATCAAACGTTATAATGAGCGGGAGGCGTCAACCCAAATCGATCCACATGAGGCTTTTTCGCCTGTGGTAGATCCGGCATCACCTGGGTTGTTACCAGAGTCGATCACCGCATGCCCACGACTATCCCTGCATCTCGGAAAAATGGGCACTTTCATGCCTTCCGTAATAAATCTTGCGTCGCTAGCGGAACCTGAGCCTTCCCATTACGAGCAAGATGGTCATCCACGGCGTAAATTTCGGCGTCACTCAATTCACTCAGAAGGGGAGCGAGCATCACTCACAACCCTAGCAGAAGATTACCCCTGGGTTCCATCGCGGCAGCAAGGATTCCTAGCTGCCAGGATCCTAGACCCCGACATGATGGCACAAAATGGAGGCAACATTTCCAGTCAACTTCCTTTGACTAAACAAGCCCGGCTTCCGAAAATACCTCCTACGGCCAGACGGCAGCTAGACAGGAGACATGCTCCCTCTGCAGCATCCAGCCGTCCCGATCTCGAAGTAACGCGAGTCGACTTCTCATTAGCCGCCAGATCATGTTCGAGCAGCCCTTTATCGCCAAGTTATCACATGTCCTCAACCCGAAAGGCCAAGCCACTTCAAGTTGAAGGACTTACTCCTGGGAGGATCCAGTCCATGACAGCCTCAGTTCTAGGGGACACAAGCTTTGATGAAGACTTCACAGAGTCCATAGCCACACGGTCTTCGAATATTCAAATTACACCAAAGCATAGATTGGCGCCAGGTTTGAGCGACCAAAGATGTGGCCAAATGAGTCGGACAACAACGCAGCATCAGTTCAGTCCTAATCTCGATACGCGCCGCCATTCAATGAATACACAGACATCAGCATCTGTTCACTTTCAGCATAGTAGCTTGGCCTCTGTTGACAACCACGACTTACAATCTCCAATTTCAACGGAATACTATTCAGATTCAGATTACTTCGCGAACGATCCATTTATCGACAACTACTGCCAACGCAACGTGACCGCAACTTCTTCGTCTCAGCATTTGTTGGATCCAACTGCAAACACGCCGCTTCTTGATTCACCAACGTTGGGTTATGCAAATGTATCTTTCGTTCAAGCAAGTGATGGGAACCAAAACGAAAGCCAGTCGTTTCAGTTGCCCAACCCGTCCCTTGAAAGCCAAGAGCAATGTTGTTTGGACTTGGGGGCGAAAACTATAGACGGTTTCATAGATTCAACCAATCAATATCCAGTAGGGAACGAACCTGCTCTCCCTCTACCCAAAATCCCTTCTTTCAGGAAGGATACAGCCCGCCGTGGCTACGCCTCCAGTTTTGCTCTACACAGAGCAAAAAGCCACGAAGCGTTCACATTGCTCCCTCGTATATCACCAACGAACAGCCCGAAAAGAACTAATAGTAATGAGAAGGGTGTCAAAACTCATCTTAACCCTCACGGACTCGGCAACGTAGCAAACTCGCGCACTATTTCAGGCAAATCAACTGCTCTTGCTCTACAAGATTTCGATACCGCTTCACGTCTTGCTGATCCAGGACGGCCACGAGAGCCGGCAACCGCACTGTCCATGACGGAAAGAGGAAAAGGTGCACAAAGAAAAACAACATTCGGTACTTTGCTGGCGAGACACATACGACGTAGTTCACGCGGTAATTAGCTCACACAGAAGATCTTGTCTCGAAGTCTGTATTGAAGAAATGATGCCGACACTGCACGAGGGCCCCTAAAAAACCGGTGGCCTTCGGAATATCCTAAAGAAGAACTCAGTAACTAATCAGGTGCTGCAACTAACAGCGGCCGGGCGAAGTCAGTCATACCCAGGCCCCGACACCATGAATGGCAATTTTTGCACTGGCTCCAATAACAAGTTCGATTAGAAAGTTTGTCTCAGGTGCGGCGTCCTCCCTGCCAGGACTGCAGAGTATCACCGAATGGCTAGCGTCGTCCCGACTAAACCCTGCGTTTGTTAAATGTCACCCTAGTACGGAGTAGACCAGGTTGGCATGATGCTGGGATGTCGGACTACCAATGAGGGAAGCTCGAACAGATGCATTTGCAAGGGCTATTCGGCGGTGCACGATCTTGGAAATCTCCAAATCACGAGTCGATGTATTATGTGCTGCCATATCCGATTGCAATATTTGGAGGTGTGCTTCCTACGGGAGTGACACATTGGCATCTCTCAAATGACGTCTTGGCTACGGAGTATTACACCGCCATGTCGCGAATGACGAAGGCTAGCAGATACATTGGTCACTTAGCCCCAAATTAACTTCCACGCTAAGGAAGCTCTCTGCTGTTAAGTAGGCCAAGGTGCCGTGGGACAAAAATTTTAGTTCGTGTTGTACAGAGCATATGAGACCGGCTGTGAAGCAGGGGATTTGGTGTAGTAAAAACTTGGCATATTTTAACTACTTGAACGGATAGAAGTGGAATGCATGGATATATATGGTGGATAAGACAGCCGTCGGGACCTGGCTGGAAGCATCTCATGCATGATTGTTGTTCGCTTGGTTCCTGAAAGCATGTTTCTAGCCGGAGTCTTGAGTTGCATTGATTTTTCCTGTCTAAATCGAAGCTGATGATGGTACGACGTAGCCCTTAGCCCAGAATGGTCATGTATGTCTCCTTTCTTATTTTACTCACAAAAGAATCATGCTATGGCATATCCTCGGTCATGGTGGACTATGAAGATCCCCGTATTGCCGTACTGAGTACTCCGTATTTACCCCGTACTCCAACGAAATATCCAAGACCACTGCAGTCCACATGGGAAAGTGTGCTTGCGGTTTGGAACAAGGCCGAGCTTGGGGCAACAGGGTATCACAGACTCCTTTCTTGAAGCGGCATCCCGGCGAGAAACATTGACAGCATCAGTGTGGCAGATCCCTGTTTAGCTGCTGAACCGCACAAACGGAGTGGACATGGTGTTTGGCTTTTTTGGGTGTGGAGGACTGTGCAAGCACCGCACTTCGCCGCGCCGTCGCAAATATCGTCGGTGGCGTGCGGCACTGGTAGTCGAGGCTTTTCCACAGATTTGTTAGTTGGTTAGCACGAGGAAACTCGACCAACCGTTGGGCGGTTGATCGATCTAGTCACCCGTGGAGTCATCCAGTCATCGAGTCACACAGTCGTCCAGTTGTCCAGTCGTCTCGTGTCGTCGTCTCTACTGTCCCATGCTTCATTCGCGGAGTTTGCGGAGCGGATTCCTGTTCTCACTTTTTCCCAATTAGCCACGTCGTGACCAGGATTGCCGCCACCGCCCTACATGCATTGCCATTGATGCCTGTGAGCCAAAAAGCGAAGAGCCTTTTCGTTTTTGGCTACAGAATGGAATTCCACGTGCCCCGCACCCATGCGGTCGATCTCGTCCCTTGTCCGGGGTAGCCAGCCAGCCTAGCTTTGGCTTCTGGGGCTATCGCAGGGCCGTTCCGGAATTAGACTGCAAGTGACGGCCTATTGTACGTACGAAATACGGAGTACAGGACGTGGGCTACCTATAAAACACGTGCAAATTCCTATTTAGCTGAAGGTAGTTAAGGAAGAAGGTTAGAGCTATTCATATCTAGAACACCCTTCTTCCAGCATAGTTTGCTGAATAGGGGAGCTCTACCCGAGATTGACTCTGCTTTGGAATGCAAGTGTAGCTTCACTGATGAACCAGCCGGCGTCAGAATGATGACGGAGAAATCCATCCCTGCCGTCCCCTTGGACTGTCCCATGTGCGGCGGGCAACAGCTGGAATGGTGTCGGCGCCATTGAGAATAACTTCTGCACGCCGTGGCTTTTCGTCTTACCATCAATCATGCCCGGCGCTCCGTTCTGAATGGCTCTTCCTGGCACAGCCGGACTGATCCCGGGTGTTTATTATGAGAAAAGCAAGTTGGGAGTGTGCCTCATTGCCTTGGCTATAAGTCGCCACACCAAAACTACTCAATTCTCGGCTAAGCCCATCGCGATTGAACCGGCCGGCGGTGTGCCTCAGATATAGCACTTGTCGACTCAATACTGATTCTTTGCGAACCTCGTAAAATTCCGTCCATTCACGCGGACAGATCAGTTCGAAAGCGTGCGGGGCGAGGTGCATGCCGTAAAATACGACGTACGCTGTGAGGCGCACCAATACGTTTCTTTGCATCTCTCCCTGTTGCCCGCTCCCAGCAGATATACTTTAACTAATAATGCCGGCCTGGTTCATCTCAAAGGATGCCCATGACTGCCACACACCCGCCGCTACTTGCCTATGGGGATGGCGGAACCGAGGGTCGACGTGAACTTAGATCTGGCAGCTCACAAATGCAGGACCACGAAGCCGGTGTTATGCACATCCCGATCGATATAGGACAATGACAGTTTACCCACCTCCGCCTGGTATCCGCACCACGCCGCGTTGTATCCCGTCCGCTTTACGATTATCAAGTAGCTTGTCGGTTTGCCCACGGCTCGTGTAACTATGGTACATGGCATCAGGCAGAGCACTTATCCAAGTCTCATCAACTCGTGACTAGTGTGGAAGAGCTGTACTACCCCTTAGCGTTGGCATTATAATTCAAGATCAGCGTACGGAGTACTGTACTCTGTGTCGCTGGTTTCTCTAGACATTGGTGGCCTTGGGATGGCACTGAAACCAATCGCCATATACCAAATTTGCTGCCGTCACAACCAGATAGCAGCCAGTCACTCAGTGGTCGTGATAGGTTCTTCCGTCAGCCGCATGTGACGACGCTGTCATCATCGGGGTGCCACACCTCACCGCAACATTCTGGATTATTAGTTGAGGGCTGATGGAAGATTCACAAAGTTCCGATGGTAGCCTAGCCCACCGATGAAAGCGGATCACACCGTCGCTAGCTAGGCGCTGAGGCTGTCGGTCTGCTGAGCTACTGATTCATGTCGGGAACGTACTCGGTAAATTTGTCCATTTACCATTTACCATTACGCATTCTTACAGGGCGAGCTGGCTGTAATTGGTCTTGCTGTGCTGGCCCCACTATAGCTCTTGGCTCCGGGCTGACCATAATCAACATCAACCAACCCTAATTTCTGCTGTCATCGTGGCATGTGTGCCGCAAGTACGGAGTAATTCAAGTGACATAACGAAGGACTATTCCGTATTCAGCAAAACAAAGTATGCATCAGTCATTGACCAGGCGTCAAGATGTGTGTGTCCGGAAGAATATCATGACCCGCCATAATACAGCTCAAGCCTCGAAACTAGCTGCCCCGTCGTGCTGGAGACCGGGTCATGGCGTCCCCGGTACACAGCAACTCCCCGATGACCGCATGCATGCAAGGCAAGGGTCGGCAATCTCTTATTGCACAAAATATCTACGGGGTACGCCGTACAGAGTAGTTTGTCCTCGGTTAACAGAAAACTAACCGAGGGCGACCAGGTTGCCTCTGCCTTTCCCACTGAGAGGAACAGCTTCCTTTCAATTTCAATTTCAGTTTGTTTGACACCTGCGTCCCACAAGTCAGCCAAGTTCTGTCTTCCCCTGGGCCGTTGCAGGCGCTGGACAGGGCACTCTTAGTGGTCTGGCTCGGGACGGCGCGAAATAGACAGCGGGCGCCTGGAGCCTTGAGTCGCGCCTCTGAACTCTAAAGTTTACCGTTTTCAAAAAACAACGCCAGTTCAAGATTGGCCATTTTCAATTGCCTATGCCGCACTCCAGGCAGTATGACGCCACAGGTGACGTACATGCTTATAACGAGTAACCACGGCCAAGATTGAGAGGAAGTCGTTAATACAGTTACAGAGCATAGTATAGGGAAGACCCCCAGACGGCCGCAGCAATAACTAGTTGGACCCTCGTTTTTGTGAACACTGCTAGCCTCCAAATGATCCAGTATGGTGACAAAGGGCAATAATAATACACGCCTGTAGGAAGCCAGGCTGCTAGTGCTCGTTCAGCGGCCAGAGAGTTAGTTGATTGAGGTAGGTTTGATTCGTGGATCTGCAAGTCGCAGTGTGAGTGTCTTAAAGTACATGCGTCTTGTCATCTATCATCTTTTTGCACCCCGGATACCTGGTCGCACCCTCAAACACGCAGCCGATAGTTGCTTGGGGGCCGGATTGCGTTATTTGGCAATTGGAGACGGCGGTGGGTTCAGCATCGAGGCTGATTGATGGAAAGGGCAGTACTTACTTCCGGCAAGATTTCCGTACCTCTCCCGTGGTCCGGAAATTTCAGTGTGAAGCTAGAGGCTGGAACGTCTGTTTACCAGATGCCTTTCAAACCATGCGCACGACTCATAGCATATGCATAAGGTCGAGGTGCATGGCTTCTTCTGTCGCTTAGAAACGGGTGGATGAAACTGTGCGGAGCACATGTCAACAATATCTTCCATTACGCCCGTGGTGCCACAGCTAACCCTCCCCTTGAGGTGCGTGTAGTGTAATGGGAGATTTCCCAGGTTGCATCCAAATGCAGACAGAAATGAGGCGGTTAGGGGTGCTGAACAGACGCTCAAATCGTACTCTAGTGTTCGTTCATCTTCCGGCGTATGTACGTACGTACGAGTATTGTATGTGCATGGGATTTCGGGCATTTCCCTGTTGAAGGTGGGGATGGATGCCGGCCTAGGCTCCAGCCATGGGGGGATCGCTGGCCAAAGCCAGAAGAGGAAACCCGGTGTCAATGTGACGGTTGTATTGTGCGAAAGTTCATCCGTTATTAAGGTGATGCTTTGTTCACAAGTCATGTCCGTCGCGGACAACACTCCGTGGTAGAGGATAAGCATGCTTCGATAAGAAATCTGTTTGGCTCTTTGTCTTCCTGCTTTCCGCTTAGATCCAACATATAAGAAAATGTTAGCTGATGCCGCTTCGTTGCGACATGTGCTATGGTTGTGCTACGGTTGAATCAAAGAACGAGAAGGTATTCTGGCTGCCTCGGTCTGAAAGCCGACAGAAGAGAAGTACAAATGGGGAGGCAGCCCTATAACCTCAGTGTGTGTGTGTGGATGTGCAGGGGTGGTGTCCTCGTGCAAGTCTCATCAGTGGCAAATCGTCACCGACGTTGTCGAGAGCTTGTAAACTTCGTTGCTCTTACAACAACAGTGACAATAAAAAAATATATTGAGGTTTGGGTTTCGGGCTGGCTCGGGCTACAACTGTCAGCAAGGCTTCAGCAATTTGATAAACATGGCCATTGAATTGTATCTCAAAGCCTGGGTGTAGTAACTGCCTTTGCGGTGGGGCGTGCCCGAACAAGCCATCAACTCGAAGTTCTTTCAATATTCAGTGGCTAAGTTCATCGTCTTGCAATAACCAACAAAGGAGCACAGGCAGGTACCAATTCTCCTAAGAGTAGAGTAATGCGCACGCAGATGCATACACGGCCGAGCGGGGGACGTCGGGAAGGATGGACCGTGTCTGTAACATCATGTGAACCATGAACATGTATCGTAATGTCAGACAATTATCGACGTTGCTTACCGCATTCGTAAGCTCAGAGAAAGTCCAACGCCCTGTCTGAGGAAGTGTTACGCCAGCTGTACAGCACCTTGGTCTACAGGTGATTGGTTGCCGGACAAATAAGGAAGGCGCGTTTGCACCCACCTGCCCGCCTGTCCGCCTGCCGCCGGGGAGAATATCGACTGGTTCAATGTTACGATGCATGCAACAGACCCGGACCGGATAACTTTCGCCTTCGACCATGTTTCTCGCAGGCAGACATACAGTTGCTCTAAAATCTGCTCCCTGCCATTGATTGCCACTCGGTTTCGAATTTGGTTCGCTTCATTTCATGTCGCATATTTTACAAAATTAATTTATCCGTTAATGCGATCGCCCTGCTTATTTTGGGTTTTTCGGATCTACTCTCTTTCTCAGCACGGAACTCGCCGATGCTCCTTTCATACGCAATCCAATTGACCTTGTCAGATGATGCCCAACATTGACCATCCCGAATCGGTCATGCCCGCAGTGAAGAATGGGAGCTTGTTCACATCGCCGCTGGCTGTCTCACGCAGAAGAAAGTCTCTTCAGGTCCAACTGCAGAAAGCGCCAGAATGGCACTCTTAACGCATGGCAATCATTCATTGCTCAGAACTCGTCTTAAGCCATGATATCATGATACAGGAGGTTACACACACACAAAGGCAGCCACAGCATGTCGGCCCACTAAAAGCCCTGCAATGCGACTATATAACCATTCATTGACTGGTCTGACGATGTCGCGTTGTTATTTTCCCCAACGAAAGGTCTCTCCCAATATTTCTTGAAACGAGTACCACAATAGCACATTTATTTCAAGTCGGAGGTCATCTTGGCCTGTTTATGCTGCTTCTCCGTTCAATTTTTGTCTCGTTTTTCAGGGTGTGACCTCTCGGACCCTCGCCGGTGTTTGCAATAATCATATACTCCGTATTGGGCTGGACTTCCTGGCTTCCGGGGCTGGACAGGTCCAGTTGAGTGATTGGCCAACGTCCCATTCTTTGAGACGACTGCGGCTGTTGGCGCGAAACATCCCAGACAAGACTCCGCCATTCCTGCCTAAACACCTTGAAGTACTTGGAACTACGCCGTACGGAGCACGTCCACCGCCTTCGCAGGGTTGGTTGGTTGGGTCCAGTCACACTCACTAGGGTGACTACGGGGAGCAATCGCCTTTGTGGCTAAAGTCTCTGATGCGAACATGATGGAAATACTCCGTAGAATCTCTCCAACACCGGACAGAGAGCCTGGTTCCGTAGTTCTGTTCCCACGGTTGCATCCACGGCCTCAACGGCACAAATCGGACACTAGTTTACAACAACCTCTTGGCAGACACTCACTACCGTATCAACAATCTCTTTGAAGCCACCATCCATCTCACCATGCATTATGAGACTAGGCTTCCGAGCCTCTGTCCGGGATTGAAGCACCGTAGGGCAGTGGCTGGTAGGATGTGGAGGAAACAGACGTAGTGAGCGTAGAGCTTTCATGGGCATCTGGCACAACTCTCATTCATACCTTGCCATTTGGTTGGGAGTGTTGCTCTGCATAAGCCCTTTCTCGCTGCCTTGTCAAATAAGACCTGACCTCCGCCAAGCTCAGCCCCTCCAAGCTTTCCGTCCCAGACCACACATGTTCTCCGTCGCCCGTGATCATCCCCAGAATATCCTGTCTCGGCTTGCCACAGCGGCTTCGATCAGCAGCCTCCGCAGACTGCCACACCACATCCTGTGTTGTACAATAAGCTTGCAGAGTTGGATGGCAAAGTTCTACATGAACCTCCTCGCATACTTCACCCCACGATTATTTCTCTTTGCTACTTGAGAAATATAACCCCATCAGATATATACCATCTGTACATCAGAAGGTTTCGTTAGGGACGTCATTCTTCAACTGTGCGCAGCCTGGGACCCTCCCTCTCCTGCGCTTGTTGTTGGCTGGCATGTTAGCGTTATTGATGACCAATGGAGAGAAGCTCGACCACTGTGACGAACCGAGAAGCGGTATGGCTAAATGATAGAATCATGTCTTCTGATGACGGGACCTGGGACGGAATGCTACTACCATCTCCTTCACCAACAGAGGCTGTCTGGAAGAGTGTTTCCTACACAATACCAGCGCAAACTGGACCACTCTCTCCGGTAAGCTCCGGTGTCGATACGGCTATAGACAACTCCTCTGCTCCAACAACCGCACACTCAGCCTCGTCATCCTGCACCGACTCGTGGAGCACAGGATACAATGATCAGGAAGATGTGGATAATGAGGCTTCTTGGGAAAGCTGGGAGACAACTCAAAACGAAACCATGACAGCTCCCAAGCGGGAACCAACTGATGAAGATATCAAACTGGAGGACTTGACAGCAGCTCCTTTAACACCAGTGCAAGCAAACTTAGCACGGGATCACTCCGATACGAAACATAAGCGGCCCCGAGGCAGACCAAGGAAACATCCCCCCGCCACAGTCGTTTCCGCGAGTAAGATCACGAAGGGACGATCTAAAACTGGTTGTATTACTTGCCGGAAGAGAAAGAAAAAGTGCGACGAGGCGAAGCCGCGGTGTACGTTTGTTGCATTTGCCAATCTCTTCATCACTCCCACCAGAGTTCGTACAGTTCGCTAACATGGCTTATTCCCGTTCTAGGCATGAATTGCGAGAAGAATGCTGTTGTTTGCGAGGGTTATCACGAGAAACAAATATGGAAAAGTGGCAAGGAGAGAGCTGCAGAAGGCAAGTGACCCTTGATCAGAGCGCCGCGACATATTATTTTGTCTCGAATTATCCATTACTGAACTAACAATCCCCTTAGAGCGTGAAAGGCAAGAAAGCCATCCTGTCATTACCATGCAGCCCATTTTCCATGGTGTCGAAACCTCTGAAGATAAGATATTCTGGAAACACTACATAAACCATCTCAGCAACGTCCTGACAGTGGAAGGCGAGGCTAAAAACGCCTTCAAAGACATTATTTTGCCGCTTGCCAATCAACATCAAGGGTTAATGCACTCTATTCTAGCTGTTAGCAGCAAACATATTGACTTGGATTCGCCTTATGGATCAAATATTTTGCAGAGCAACCCAATGATATCTCGAGAGTCCTTGCAAGAACGAGGTGATTTTCACCACGAAGAAGCTTTGAAGCGGCTTTATAAAGACATGGAGAGCCCAATCACTAGAGCTGACCCTATGTACGACGCTATTCTTGCTGTACGATACGGCCAAATGCTCTGCTTATTGCTTCAAACCCGGGCTGAGGGAAATCCAAGGGGTGAGCACCGTGTGCATCTACAGGCATACCAAGCTCTCATACAGCATTCTCCACCCGAAAATGATATTTTTCATACGTTTATAACCGAGTTCTTTCAGTACCATATATACGCAGACGAACTTTTGTGGTGTTCAGGAGCCAGCTCGAGCCGGTTACCGTCTGAGAGTAGAGAGCCCAGTCTCTCAATTCAGCCACCACGTCTGATAGGGGTCACGGATGGACTATTCCCATGTCTGTCACAGATAACTAGCCTTCGGAATGTCATCCGGGCAAACATGGCTGCGTCCGTAGATCCCGTTGTCAACTATACGAGCCTATATCGAGCGGCAGATATTGATGCTGCCATTCGAGATTGGACCCCTCAATGGCCAGCAGGCGACAGTCGTCACCGGGTCGGACCCTTGTACAAGCAAATGATGTGGGTTTATCTTTTTTGCACAATATACCCACCATCACCGTCGCCTGTGCGGCGTTCTACGATTGCAACGTTGCCCACGACTTCGGCACAGCCCAACATCACTATCATGCAGCGACGGGCTTCCATGATTGCCAGTGTCGGCTCATCAGCAATGGCATCTTGTAATGCCACAATGCCTGGATCTAATATAGCCCACAGTTGTCCCTCATCACGCAACCCTTCTCGAACAAATTCGATGCACGAGCAGGATTCATCATCTTCAACTTTTGAAATATCACAAAACAACCTCATGAGATCCTCTCCCCCTCCAGCTAGAAGACCAGCGCAGGACGACCAACGTATCACCCTAGCGGTGGAGGAATCTTTGGCTATCTTGGAGTCTTTCAAAGCGTCTGACCCAGCTCAGACACTTTTGTTGATACCGTGTATCGTGATCGGTACAGCGTGCTTCAATCCCCTTCAACGCCGAAGATTAGAGAAGAATATACAAGTGGTTCGCGGTTATACAGGATTGCGAAATTGCGACCGCGTGACGGAGCTTTTAGAAGAAGTGTGGACATTGATGGACCAGGGGGACTGGGCTGCTGTGTGGGATTGGCAATTCGTTGCCAAGAGGTTAGGACTGGACTTTTTGTGCGCCTAAGAACAACAATGGGAACCATTTCAACTCACTTTGCCATATTTAGCCGTACGCAGCGCATATGAGCATTTATCTGCTTGGTCGTAACGTTTATCTCTCTGCAAGGACCTCTGGTTGCAGCTTCTTGTACTTTCTGCATGGCAATGCATCAATTTTTCGTGTTGTGTATTTGGCAAAGAGCCTGTTGATGCGTTTTACCTATGAATTTGTATTTTTTTTTTCTTTCTGTTTTTCACTTTCTATTTTCAGCCATTTTTTTCTCTTTCCACTTTCCTTAACCGAGGAATACTGCCTCGAATTCACGTCATGAACGCATACAACAGAGCACTCGCTATCGGCAGTCATTTTTCATAAGACTTCTTTTTCTCACGCCCACGCGTTCTATGCCTCATCTGGGGGGGAAGGGGGAACTACGTTTGAGATTGCTTAAGCCTCGGTTAGAAGGCGATGACACCGTTGTCGCGAATTGTCTATTCATGTGTAGCTCATGAGCCACTGAAAAGTTCAATTTTGCCACAGGAACTACGGTATGTTCACATGGAAGCTTCAACCATTTGGAAGCGGATTTTAGGATTTTCATATGTGGCGGGAGCTTTATAGCATACTGGGAGTCATATTGTGTTTTGTCCCGTCAGTTTCGTTATTTCGCTAGTCGTGGAGAGCACGTCCTTCTGCCATAGGCGGCGAAAGAGTTTTTTTTCTTTTTGGGTGCCCGGGGGAAGAGAGGGGAGGTTGGAGATGGCCTGGAACGCTCTCATTCTATGTTTCTGCATCACCTAGTCTCGTTCTTCGATTTTGGTTTTGCTGTGTCTTAACTGGTGGCTTTTTTCTTTCTTTTAACAGGTTAAATGCCGGCTTTACATCGTACCTAAGCTAGCTATCTGAATGACCAGTTTATAACTTGGCCTCACCCATTGACTACAATATCTTATAATCGTCTCGATCACCTTTTGTTAATAAATTACTACGTATGTCAGTCCAGACCTTCCTCACTGAAATAGTCACTTTCCTCATCTTCATCCGCTTGATCCACCCCCGCTGCCCCCTGCACTTGTACCTCACCATCTTCATCATCTGCCTCTCTCTTCATGTCCTCCCCAAACGCACGCGCAAACACTTCGGCCATTCTACGATCCTTGATTGCGAACACTACCTCCAAGCCATCCCACCCCTCACCATCGTCAGTCTTCCTCCTCCCCTTCCCGCAGAGAACTTTCTTCCACGCTCTCGCTACTGAGTCCGGCGGATTCCCATATGCTCCACAACCCCAAGCCCCCAATACAAGCTTCATCGCCCCTCTATCCCTAGCCATCCTCATCACGCCCCTCATCTTCCTCACGACCATCTCCTTGTCCCGCTCCTCTGCGTACTGGCCCCCTTCTACATCCGGCATCCGCAGCATCGCACTCGTAATAACATCCACAAAGAACCTCTTCTCCCTGGGCAAATCACGCGCTTGGGCATCCCAGCCCCGCAGGACAAGCACATCCGGCGTATACACGCCGCCCACATCGGGGAGGCGGTAGAATTCCTCCCTTAGAGACGGATAGAGCGTTGTGCGTGCGCAGAGCCATTCCTCCTGAGAGGTCGCGCCGGTGAGGACCCCGCCGCCGGGGCGGAGAGGAGACGCCATGTTCAGAACAACCACGCGTGAGGAACTCGGTCTGGAGAGCAGGTATGCCGCCTCGAGGGTATCGCCGATGTGTAAGGTGATTCTCATGGGAGAGGGAGGGGGTCTGACCTGCACCGCGGGGGACAGAGCATCTGCGGCATACTGGGCTGGGGTTCTCGGCTGTAAATCGCTGTTCTTCCGTTGGTGAGGCTGCTGTTTCTGGGGCCCTTGCGATCGAGGAGGGTCAACAACTAGATGTGCCGTTTCGACTCCTCTCCTAGCTCGGGCATTGGACTTGAGGATCGCGGGGACGGTCTTGTTGATGAAGGCTTTGGCATTTTTGGCGCGGGCGTCCCTTCGAGCTCGCGCAATTCTAGGCGGTATGGCCATTGTGTCTTTGTCGACTTGTACTGGTGTTGTTGTTGTTGTCGGCATTGTCTACTTTGTCTTGCTTCGATGCCGATACGTCATGTAAGTGGCTGTTTACCCAGACCAGATTGAGCGTGATGGAGACTGAGGACCTTGACGGACAGGAGGCACATGAGAACGACAAAGCTTTGTCCAATAGTTACACGCGATTAGACATCAAAGAACCCTTGCGGTTACGACAGGAAGTCTCGTAGGTGACAAGATTGTTGGAGTGGGTACAAATAGGTTCAACAGTATACGGATCTTAGTTAACTATCACTTCCATCCAAGGTACGGAGTAATGAGAACATGTTGCCCCGCCTTCGAAATTCAACCAGCCCCAGGCAGACACAGCTGCCTCCAGTTACAAAGCAATGAACCACGTGCTTGACAAGAACGCAAGGCGACAAAAGCACAAGTCCTAATAAAATTGTGTGGCCTTCCTTTTTTGGGTTCCTTCTTACATCTCAAGTTTCAAAAGAGTCGCTGATACTAAACTCATACATAAAATCTCATCGCCAATGCGCAAGCTTCGGCAATCAATAAATGCCATCCGCAATTCATCAACTGTCAGAGCTGCGCAAGATATTATGTGCGGCACCGCTTCAAAACAGAACAGTCCTACAAGTGATGACCTAGTCCCTTCGTTTGTCTCCTTCGAAGTAGAATTTGCCAAGAGGCTGCCCGCCAGCCCCAGGACTGCCCAAACCAGATGGTCCGGCTCTGCTCTCCCCACTGTCCAATGTCTGGACGATTCTCTCGGCAGCTTCCCTGTTTTGTTGACCCCCTGTTGGCATAGGTCCTCGGAATGTCGTGTCCACAAAATTATCTTGATCTGTCGACGTTCCGTGACGTGGAGGATCGGCGGCCACTCCATCCATCATCCTTGGATCCCGTCTATCATGGACAGAGGAGGCACCCGCAACAGGGTCGCCCCCGCCCATGAGAGTATCCTTATCCCTTCTAGGTTCGCTCATCCCGGAGTTGGTTCTTTCCAAGTTCCAAGCTGGGTGAACTGCAGATGCGCCGGGTGGGGGTCGTCTGTGGTAAATTGGGCCGGATACGGTGCTGCCAGCACCTTCACCAAAGCCCACGAGTGAAGCAGAGCCGTCATCGCTCATCCGGTCTTCGTATCCACCGACGGATCTTGTGCCCATCATATCCATGTCTTCATCCATCGCATCAGGGTCAGCGCCCATGCTAGCTACGGAGCCCGCTTCTCGGTAATTAGTATCATTGCTAAACATATCCTCCTCACGTTCTCCAGCAGTGGTTCGGCTGTCATCGCCTACATGGCTCTCAGTTGCGCTGGCAGAACCAACCGTGCTCATCTTGGTGACAGCCATTGGTTGGCCATTGTTGTCGAAATATGAAGGCGTCAGATTATGCGTAGTGGGGAAATTTGGGGGAAACCCTCCTCCAGTTGTCGATGTTGGCGTGGTCTGAGGAGATATGGACGACGGCCCTCCGTCGCCTGCTCCAGGAGCTCGAAGCGTTGATACTCGCTCAAGACCAGCTAGGCGTGATATTCGGTCTGCTCGTTCTGCTTCAAGGCTGGTAGTGGATGGATTGTGCTGGTGACCACGTCCCGAGGGTCCAGAAGCAAAGTGGCCTCGGTGGCCATCTTTAATTGCAGTGGTAGATAATGCGGACAGAGATGTCGTCGTGCTGGTGGGCGTGCCGCTGTGTGGTGAGGATTTTTGTTAGCCATTTTCATTTTTAAGATGGATGGATGGTGCGCAGCGGTTGTAACGCAGAGCAAATTGCACACTGGAGACGCACGGCATTTCGGATGGAGTGTCAGGGTTTGACCCCGGCGGGGGCAAGTTAATGAAAGTCGGACGCGGTGCTTGCGACATGATTCCGTGTTTGTGATGATATGCGATGGTATGATGACAAGCGGGTAGAAATCCAGCGGGAAAAGACGTCGCCGAGTCCTGCGCGCGCAGTGGAAGGTTTGTCTGGTCCTGTGAAAAGATTACCAGCAGCAGGCGCTCAGCTCCAAGGTCAAAACAAAGTGAGGAGTCGCCGATGGTTGCCGGGTCCGGTCAGGCAAGGCCAGGTCAGGTCAATATGCCGCGAGACTATCGATCGCGTCTTGTCAAAATGAAAGGGAACCAGGTTGACGAAAAAGAGGAGGTTAGCATTTGACGTGCGGCGCCATTATAAGCAAGGAGCAGTAGAAGTAGTCAATGAACGACACATTAATGTCTGGTTTAAGCTTCAGGGTCCAACGACGGATGCTTAGTGGCTGCCTTGTTGTGGACCAGGCGACCAGTTGACGCTTCAATAGTGACGGGGTCCCTACTGCAATATCCAGTACGGGGGTATTGACCCCGTACTCCGTACGGAGTACACAGACCCAGATCTCACAGCAGCCATAGCAAGTGCCCGCTGTAAAACAACGTACCGCCTCTACTCGTCCCAATGAAATCGCGGGGCAGGCGGGGTGGGTATCGAACTTGCCATGACGTAGCATGGCTGGCCAGCACCTTGATTGGCTCCTTCACTGTGCTAACCGCACGCAACCCTACCCCACATGTTGCTGCGAGCTGGTTCTTGCCTCATTGCGGGTGGCTGAATGTGCGGACGAACATTTGCATACTGCAATCAACAAAAGCTCAATCAATGCCGCTACAATGCAAAGGACATGTTTAGATGCAAACTTCATGGCTTTATGGCCCGACTGCAATAATCCACGTCCGCCCATCACCACCCGGCCAACCTGACGCTGTCGACACCCGCCATTGCATCTCATCACAAGATCATGTTTTGCTGTATATCATACGTTCTATTAATTAATTCGTACTAGGTGCTTCATGCAGGGCCACCTGGACGCCGTTCCTACTCTCGGTCATTATTTTAAGTCTCTCCACATACTCCAGGCATGGGTCCCGATTTTGTATCGTCTCGAACTCCCTCACCATCCTCACTAATAAGTAAACAGACTGCGTGATGACCTGCTGCTGGGCAGGGCAGATTCTTGGGCCACCAGAGAAAGGCACGAATTCCCACTTGGTCACTCTGCCCTCAAACCTGCTTGGCCTAAACGCTTCAACGTCATTGCCCCAAACCTCAGCATCGTTCAAGTGGGACAGGAGATCGAGCGAAACCTGGGTACCCTTTGGCACAAATACGGGGTGGCTTCCGTCAGGCCCTCCACCGCAGGGAAGAACTGTGTCGTTGGTGGCGGTACGAACAAGACGACTCGATGAGCCGTGGAGTCGAAGCGCTTCAAGCATGACATATCGGAAATGTGTGAGAGATTTCAAGAGCTCGAAACTCAATGGTTGGTCTCCGAGGGCCATAGCTTTCTGTCGAAGCTCTGACCAGATCTCTGGTTGCCGCGCGATGTGAAACAGAGCGTTCGACATTACAACCGAGATGCTCTCAAACGCCGGTAGAAACACGTTCATCATCTCAAACCTCAACTCTACTGGGTCTCGGATTGTTTTGGCCGCTTCATCTAGTAGCACGTACCGCAGAGAGGCAGTGTCATCCAGAGGTTTCACGGCGCTGAGGTTTCTTGGGTCAGTTGCGGCGAGGGCACGGGCAACCTGGCGGTCAACAAATGCATGGACCTTTCGGACATTCTCGTCGAATGACTTGTCAAACAACAGGCCAAACTTGCCCACTGCATGCCGACGCTTGCTGATACCTATTAGAGACGCGTAGCAAGCTTCTAGAAGCTCGTCTCCTTGGACAGAATTCTCGTCAAGCGAACCAAACGATTCTCCAAAGGTGAATTCCGTGCCGCTGTCGAGAAACTATTGACGAGTTAGTACATCATGGACCAATTAACGTGGTATCCCTTGCCAGCATGGAATCTGCCAATATGGGCTTTTCGTGATGCATGACACATACCAACTTGCCCAAGAGTGGCGCCATATCGAAAGTACTCCCATCTCGAGGTATCAAGCTAAGCATTCGATCGACGTGTTTCTCAAATCGATGTACATCACTGAGCTCCGCGCGTCGAAAGAGTGGCCTTAGCAATTCTCGTGAATGTTTCCATCCTGGTCCGTCTTTGGTAAAGATCCCGAGGCCAAGAAATTGTAGGACAGCCTCAGACCGAACAGGCTCCTTACTGTAGTCATCAAACTTCAGCGCCAGGACAGTCCGGAAATTGTCCACTTCTATGGTACTGACAGTCCGCCCAACGGGAGTTCTTTGTACAAACGTTCGCCCATGTTGACGGAACTGGTTCATATAGAAACGGTTGAAACAGCCAGCCATGAGGGCATGAAGCTTATCGCGTTGGAAATCTCTTCCCCATGGATCTAAAATCCAAGGAAGACGATGTGAATACTGATTTGGAGGCATACAACCAAGCTGGTATGCTTTGATCTGCCGACGCCACTGGACGGCGAGCTCGCGGATCACCAAGACGATGAAAACCAAGCTGCTCGTGACGAATATTAGATGCATGCTCACTGATTTCTTTCGCTGAATGACCAGAAAGAAAGTAAAGGGAGGAAAGAAACGGAAGAAGGTCAAATAAACCATGCGGAAGGGGTGAAAAGTGAAGCAGAGAGCATGATAGACGTGTACGGTTTAGCAACAGTATAAGGGAAGGCGTAAATCTCCTCGTAGGTCTCGGGCCACATGGCGGAAGGAGCTCGATGGCTGAATTTAGTCTATGGTCATAGTAGAAATGCACACAATACCGCCCAATTAGACAGGCATGCGAGGCTATCAAGATGCTCGACAATGGCTGTGGGTAACCGCCCAACGTGCAGCTTGGACGAGCAGAACCAACAACCACTCGACGACACAACCAACCAGGAGCCAGTCTAGACCCGGAATCAGATTTAAGTGCTACGAGGGGACATGGGGCCTACATGCACATGCCACAGCATTTCCTGCACTTGATGCATTGTTCCCAGAAATCCTGACTGTTTACGGAGTGCCAGCCCCGGTCCCGTCAACGGGGAGACAATTCCGTGCTGACACGGACTTTCATTTTAGCAAGTGTAAGAACATCTCACGTTGTGTTTGTGGCGGAATTTCCGCACCCCCAGTCCATCTGTTCGTCTTTCCATGACCCTCTGGCTCTTCCTCTCCATCTCTCTTTCTCTCTGCCTCTCTCTCTCTCTCTGCTTCCCTCCGTGCCTCTTCTCTGTCCCGTGGTCTTCTTCTCCGTCTCCCTCTCTGTGGAAAGACGAAGCACTGTCGTAACGAATAGCCCTGCTAACCAGTTCCGGAGCCTACCCGGGAGGGTATCGGCCGAGAAGCCGCCATGTCAGACCTAGGAAGGAGAGTTGCAACAATGCGTAAGCGGACATTTATCCTTGGTGACATCTGCGTCTAGCTACATCGAGAGAGCAGTACATGCTGCCACTGATCCAGCAGGACACAGTCTTATCAAACCTTGCGTGAATGGTCGGGGCGGGTGGTTGAATGGACGCATCTGCAATTCGAGATGTGTGCCTGAGACGAGCTAAACGAGGTGCAGTGCCAGCCACGCTGCAGAGCTCCAGGTGCTTGACGCCATCAGGCTACGCGCCTGCGCAAGGATCACCGGTCGCACACCACCACCCTGCACTGCAGCTGCAGCCTGCTTTTGTTACGGCGGGCAATGGGTTGTTGGTTGGTCGGTTGGTTGGTTGGTTCGTAGCAATAGGTTGCCCCTTCAGTGGTGTAGATGGGTGTGGTCGGCGTTTGAGGTAGACAGGCAGGTAGACAGCGCCGGGGGGCGAAGGATGGGCCAAGGCTGCAAGCAGCAAGGTTCTCAATAACCGACTGTCAGAACTAGCGTAGCAAGGTGCATGGTGGGTAACTGGCCGAGACTGCACAATAGAATTGGCTGGCTGGCTGGATAGGCTGTGCTACACTTTCTCGTGCTGCAGTACGGAGTAGTTACACGATACGGTGCAGGGTTTTGACTCAGTTGGAGGAGGGAGGATCGCGAGATCAACCGGGCCATTCATACACACACGTACACTCACTTGCAGGAATCAACCGGTCGCACGCATCACTGCTGGCCATGCTATGCAAAGGTGTGTAGCTCAGATACAGTCTATGCTTGCCGCCACTGTATTCTCTATATTTAGTTTTGTTCCCCCGTCTGTCTGGCCGTCTGTCTGCCTGCTTGTCCGCTGGGTATCTTATCATTTTTTTTTTTTTAAATTTTTTTTTTAAATTTGTTTCTGTTACATCACGGCTGAAAAGTTAGTGTCTTCCTGCAGCATACCATGCAACAAGGTGCTCCAATCCGGCATGTATTGCATTTCATCACACATCCCCGCGTTGCTCATCTCCACCAGCTCCTTCGTTGTCGAGCCCAGCATCATGCCCCCGGTGGGACCAACCTGATCAGTCCCCTGAGATATGATATTCGCTCGCACGTCATGTCTGCTGCCGTCCTGCTGGCCCGCAGCTCGAGGTATTAGCGTAGCAGCCCTCGCCTGGAGGGCCTTGAAGATGGCCCACTTGGGACCTCGCAAGAGCGCCGTGCCCGAGTTCTCCATGTTGCGGACGTGGTTGTCTACGGCGTGAAAAGCTCGCAGCGCGCATGCCCTTCTGGGCTGGAGGCAAATGTTCCAGAGGATAAAGAGCATCAGGTGGTACTGGGGGTACGATCTCATAGACCAGTGATATGTGCGTAGAAGCTCTTCGTCCAGCATGTTCTCACCTTCCTCGAAAAGATTAAGCGCCTCCATGAGCGTCTCTTCCGTGGCCAGCAGTTCCTGCTGTTCTGGGTGATGGTGTGCCTCCCATTGCTGGCGAGTAACAAATTCCAACTTGCGGGTGATGAACTGACCCGTTGCTATGGTTAGTTTGTGCATGGGTATGACGGGGTTGCATCCGCGGAGCATGTCTTCGACTGTGCTTATCAGATTGGCAACGATGCGGTCGCGAGCCTCATAGGAAGGAGGCGTCGAGGTCGATGACCAGGACAGTTGTAGTAGATCTGCCCAGGCTCGGGTGATGTGAATATTGACAAGCATCGGAAGCATTCGAGTCCAGCCTGTTTTCGGGCGCGGCAACTCCTTCATGTCCGGATCCAAGTCGCTGTCGTCGATATTTAGGGGCAGTTCTGCACCTCCGAATAAGGAGCCGTTGGGCGTGGGATACTCGTGCAGGCCGAGATCTTCGGCAGCACGACCATCTCTGCCGACGAGATACCACCATAATCGGCGACGAATCTCCGATTCAAAGGGTGATAAACCTAGTTTCTTGCCGTCTCTGTGGATTCCGATTGATTGGGCTATCCGGATGGCGAGTCCGTTGAGTGTCCAGACGGCTCGGCCAGTGTTGTGAACTCTCACGGCACTCTATGCCAGGAAGTGAAAGTCAGCAATCAAGTAAGTCATTGATGGAGGCGGCAGCAACACAGAGCAGGGTGAGAAAGAAGGATGTGCGGCATGGAGCGCGTTGAGGATGGCAACCTACCAGATATATAGCCATGGCCTGCAGAATCACAACTGTAGGGTTCTCCAACAAGTCCGCCTGAGCAAAAGTCTGCTCTAGACCTGCTTTGAATCTCAGCAGGGCGCTGTTCCAATCCTCACCCAGGAGCTGAATGCAGTCCTCCCTCTCCTCCAACGCGACTGCCGCTGCATAATAAATGGCGAAGGACAAGGCCAAAGCATCATTAGAAGCGCGCTCGGGGCTGTTGATTACTGTATAGACGAGTATTTCAGTTGTGGGAACATGAATGAGCTTGTGGAGCGTGTCGATAACCTCGACATACACTGTCCAGAGCTGCCCTGCTACAAGCTTGGAAGGGTGGAAGCTTGCCGCTGGCGGAGAAGATAGCGGGCTCGAGAGGATTCCTAGGGGATTGAAAGGAGATGGGATATAGGAATGGGGGGTGTTTTCATGTCTGGGAGTGGCGAGAGCGGTGCGAACATCGCTTTCCTGTGGAGCGATTAGTACATCGGATGTTTCGAGCATCACGAACAAGGATTGTCTGTGCACCTAAACACGAGAGGAAATCAGAGAGAGCGAGCGTATGCATACCTGTCCAATGATCCGAGAGACAAGGACCTCATTGAAGTACTGGCTCGAAGAACCCTTCTCTAATAAGATCTCCCCAGCTGGGCTCCTAGCATTATGCTTCGGTCCAGACGATGAATGAGGCGTACTTGCTATTTGTGCATTTGACGAAGCCGGCGTGTTGACAAGTCTTGGCGAAGCCGGCAACTCTCTGACGTTGCCGTGATCCGCACGTATAGGAATGCCAGTCAGGGTCTTTTCAAGCTTAGAGATGCGCGTGGCAACGTCGTTGATGGTGGCTTTCCGGACCCTGGGCGCTCTCGGCTCTTTGGGTGGATAAGAACAGACGTGTCCGCCCCGAGAACACGGCGCGCAGGGCGACTTCTTGTCGCAACGGACCTTGCGGCGACGGCACGTTGCACAAGACCGTTCAGACGCCGGGGTGTGGTCACGGTCACGGTCACGATCTGATGTTTCAGAGGCGGGAGAGTGAGAGAGGCCCGTCATGGAGGGAGGATTGATAACGGCGGGCGGAGGGGATGGATGAGCCACTGAGCTGCTGAGCGAAGCTGCACAACGGCAGGACAGATACTTGACACGCCGAGGATTTGCGTCTATTTCTGGCGCACCGCGACCTGTATGCTGGCGACGTACTCCGTACAGAGAACGAATAGCAAAGTATAAGCTGCGTAGGAAGTTGGTGATGGCTCGGCCTCGGTGGTTAAAGGAGAGGCCGAGGCCGAGGGTGAAGGTGGGCGGACGAGTAGAAAATGAGTCAGAGCCTTCAGCCCTATGGATATAAGGACCCACTAGCCTTAACTCCAGCAGCGTTATGAACTAAAACGGCTGAATACACCGACCCCCGAGCCCCCGAACGGCGTATTAGACCCCATCGAACAGGGTCGGTGTCAATCTGCGAGCGCTGAAATGGACGTGAAAGGGGAGATCCTAAGGTTAAATAATAAGCCATCCTGTAACTACTCCGCCTAGCGAATTAATAAGCTTTTCTGTCGTATATCCGAAGCCGCGAGTGCCCGTTTTGAGCGACGCTTGTGAAAACCGAACCCGGCAGCCGGGTTTCAGGTTTATTTCACCGTCATCAATGTGCCGCTAGTTTTTATATATAATACAATGATGTGCGAGCGCTATGGACAAATGTAACTCTGCGAGACATGGCCAGCTAGAATCTATCTTCTTGTCTCACACGTGTATATCTGGAGCAGCATAGAACACACACTTCATTTCTACAATTCCATTGTCTGCTTGATGTATACTTATTAGACAACATTGCTCCGCACTCACCTTATCTATCAGCCGTCGTACAATACAAACAAACAAGACAACAAACAATACAATACAATACAACATGTCTTCGGTTTCGCAGCCACGGAGGCAGTCCTCCAGCGGCTCGCTGTCCAGCATGACGGTCCAGCAGAATGAGCCTGATCAAGATCACACAGGTACCGACAACACATATCCCCTCGAAAAGACAGACGAGGAGAAGGCACCCGCTGGAAACCCACACCAGGGACCTCCAGCTCCAGACGGCGGTACTGTTGCGTGGCTGGTTGTTCTTGGCGCCTGGTGCACGTCGTTTTGCAGTTTTGGCTGGATTAACAGTAAGTTGAGAAACCCTACCCATGTATTCTTCTTCTTCTTCTTCTTTTTTTTTTTTTTTTTTTTGAAAGTTGTCACGTTGTGCTAATCTTGTGGTGGTAGGTGTCGGCGCTTTCCAAGAATACTATCAACATGGACTGCTGCCTTCTTATTCAGCCAGTACTATAGCATGGATTCCGTCTCTGCAAATCTTCTTCATGAATGCCATGGTTCGTAGCTTGTGTATGCACTGATGGAGAAGTCCCGTCGACTAACCTGGAACTTTTTTTTTTACAGGGACCCATCGTGGGCATGCTGTACGACAAGTACGGCCCCCGACAGCTCATCTTCGTCGGCACCCTGCTCCACGTCTTCGGTCTCATGATGTGTTCGCTCGGAACGCAGTACTATCAGATCCTGTTAGCTCAGGGCGTGTGCTCTGCTATTGGGGTTTCCGCCATCTTCCAACCTTGTACGTCCTACACCCAGCCTCGCAATCCTCATTTAAACAACAGAAAGAGAAAAACAGTTACTAATCATTATTACAAAAACAAAAGCCATTAACTGCATCCACGGCTGGTTCAACGTAAAGCGCGGCGCTGCCTTTGGCATCCTCTCCACAGGATCCAGCCTGGGGGGCGTCATCTTCCCCATCATGGTCAACCGCCTCATCCGCCAGGTCGGGTTCCCCTGGGCCATGCGAATATGCGCCTTCCTCATTCTCGGACTTCTTATTGTTGCGAACCTTACCGTCCGATCCTTCCAGCCACCTCGTCCCCAGAAGATCACCAGGGCGCAGCTCGCGAAGCCCTTCTCCGAGTTTGACTTTGTCTTCCTCTGCGGCGGATTCTTCTGCTTCACATTCGGCATCTTCGTCCCGATCGATTACCTCCCCGTTCAGGCCCTCGACGCCGGCATGGACCCCAACCTGGTGCAGTATCTGCTTTCCATACTCAACGCGGCGAGTCTGTTTGGCCGTCTGTTCTCGGGCGTCATGGGCGACAGAATCGGGCGGTACAACATCTTCGTGGTGGTTTGTTGCTTGACGGGCATATGGGTGCTGGCACTGTGGATTCCGTCCTCAAGCACTGGCGGCATCATCGCCTTTGCCGCCCTGTTTGGTTTCTGTTCCGGCGCCTACGTCTCGCTCATCGCTCCGCTGGTGGCGCAGATCTCGCCGTTGCGGGAGATCGGTTTCCGAACGGGCATCATCTTCTTCGTGGCTTCTATCGGCGGGCTGGTGACAAACCCGATTAGCGGAGCGATCCTCGGTGACAATAAGAACTGGGTGGGTGTCAAGGTGTTTGCTGGTGTCTTTTGCTTGGCCGGAACCGTGCTGGTTCTTATTGCTAGAATACACCGAACTGGTTGGAAGCTCGCCGTCGTTTTCTAAAAGTCTTTGTCCTCTGGTGGCTAGGCATTGGATTGGTTATACAGTAGACACGAGCATAAATAGGCGTATGGACACGGATTGTCAGTAGACTTCACTTATGGTTTAGGCACATGGAAAGGGTCGGCTCAACTCAGCTCACTATATACTACACTATTAATTCGGAAAATTGATGACCAGCACTTGGTCTAAACAGCTTGTGCTACCAAATTCAGCATTCTGAACCGTGTAATTCACATGCAAAAACCAGAAAGACCAGACGCGGAGAAACACCTAGACAAAAGCGGTTCCTGCAAGTCAAAGTTACTCACACAAACCGTCTAGACGCATAGCCGGCATCAGTCCCAACACCATTCAATTGTCTCTGAGAGAGGGAAAAAAATCATACTTACTCATTCATCTGCCTCAGTTGCATTGCTTGCGTGCTTACATGACGACGCAGCCAAGACTCGTCACATCCCCTCCCACGAATGACCATCCGTTCGTCCAACCGCGCATCCATCTTTCTAAAAACGTCCCCAGTGTCCGATTTGCCCATGTTAGACATTGATATCTAAAATTGAATAAAGCATACCTCCATGCCATCACTGCCGCAGGCCTCTCCAGACAATGCATCCCCACCGGGGACCCTGAGGTTTTGGGGGGGGGGGGCTGTTCGATCGCGACACACCGCGGCACTACGGCACGCATGGCAATTAATCGAAAGGCGAAATCCTTCCATAGAAAGAACCCGGGAGCCGACTGTGCGCTGGCCAATGCATGCGGCATCTACATGTTCCGGTGGGCCAGACTACTTTTTTTTTTTTTTGAAGGTATTTCCACTTCAATATTGTCTCAGTCAGAGGTCGCAGATGGAGGGTGCTCTCGCACGTACTGGCATGTACGGGGACAGTAGGCGAGGGAGAGAAACCACGACGCGCCGTCCGCCAGTGCCTCACACTGCAACGACCATTGATCTAGCATGCCGTTCGGCGGGCTCGCAAACGCGTACAATGTACAGATTCATGTCAACCGGTAGTAAATAGTGTGTGTGACGGCTTTCCCCTCCCCCGCATTGAACTGAGCCTGAACTCGCACCGCCATTCATTGCATGCCTCTCGGTGCGCTTTAACCTTGAATGTAGCTTAAAATGGGATTTTGGACGACGACGCGTAGATGACTACTTTTGAGACAGGAAATGCTCGTGTCAAGAAGGCGCGGATAAAAAGAAAGAGATGGCCGGATACTTTCACGCTCGTGTCACCAAGGCAATATACACACTCGAAGTTTACAGATCATTTTCCTTTTTCCACAGACACCACAGAATAACCTGGCGAGGATCTACAACAGAGAAAACAGAAAACAAATACCAAGAGCCGACCCCGTGGCATGAAAGATTCCCCCACTCCCTTTCCACACTGCTTTTCCCACACAAGGCCCTGCAACGCAAAATCTATCATCATGGCCGGCAAGGTTTTCAATCTGCTCACTGTCTTGCTCACACTCATGGGACTTGCATTTGCGCAGACCCAGACAGTAGCTCCCGACTCGACAGTCTCCATGGACATTACGGCGATGAGTTCTGCTGGCATGTCGTCGTCAACATCCATCACGTCGACAGAAGCGGGAGATGGCTCTGAAACCATAGCTAGCATGAGCCTGCATCAGCCCAGTAGTCAGACCACCACGTCGGCGCCAAAGGCTACAACTACATCCACCGGCCTGCCGAGTACGACGATCCCTAACCCGATTCGCAATGCGGGCCGGCGACCGTCGGAGCCTGGATTGCGGAAGCTAACTATTGTGGCTGGATTGGTTACCTACGGCCTGATCTTGCTCTGAGGAGAGGATGCCGGGCGGGAGGCTTACCAGGTGGAATCTTAAATACAATGGGCATGAAGCTGGTCTTTTTGCCGACTTGAACAAAACCAAATAATGGAGCGGGTTGGGTTGGCCGTGTTTCCTGGAGAGGCGGAGCGTATGTACCACGCTTGTCTTTGGGAAACATTGGTGTTTAATCATCGGTTGCGTAGGGGGGAGTGTGTGCGTGTGTGTGTGTGGTACTAAGTTGTGCAGTCATTTACAGCCAGATAGTCAGAGCAGTCAATACAAATTTCCATTTTTGTAGTCGTTATTAACGCCTGTGCCTATCCTCGAGGCTTCTCGACCAGTGTTGATTCAGTAAGGCTTGCTCAGGCTGACTTCAAGAGTATTATTTTCATCTTTGAAACACATATCCAGGTCCAAGAACAGAGCGCAACATATCTCATGGAAGCTTCCCCTTGTCCATGGCACGAGCTCTCACAGCCGCAGCGTTGGTTATTAGAGTAACAAATCTCCCATGTGTAGATAAAAAGCCATAGTCCAAAGTAGAACTCAATCGGAGCCTTCAGCCTTTAACACCCCCCATCTATATGCCGTAAGATACCTCCCTGTCTGCCGCACCAGATCTCGCAAGCATATGCATCTTTTGACAAGCATCTTTGGCTGCGTCTGAGACACCCATGACTATTTCAAGCGATGCATCCTCAGCCAAGCGTCCACTGCTGCTGAAATGAACAGGAAAATCACCCAATCTATGGATCCAGTCAAAGCACGGGACCCCGCTGCTCTAATAAGAAAAAAAAAACATCATCTAAATCTAAAACGTCATTAGACCAACCGTCGCTAAAACACGCCCGGCGAAAAGTCCAGTATGGTAGCCTTGTCCAAACTCTGCAAAACCTCCTTCACAAAAGCCGAGTGCGCAGGATCCTCATTGACATAGTAATCCCTATCTTGCACGCTTTCGAATTCGACGATGAAGGCGTGTGTAGCGCCGTGCTGGACGAGTGCGTTAGTATCGTGGCAACGCGTAGCTAGGTAACCAGAGCCGATATTTATCGGGAAATCCGGTTTGGAGAGCGGGGAGGGGGTCGGCCTGGACGACCGGAGTGGCTCGAAGACTCACCTGCATGCCTTCGATGCTGTTGTCCATGCCGCCGATGGAGGATTTTATGTATGGTTCCTTGGAAGTCGGATGGATGCATTTAAACCGGAGGCCGAGCATTTTGTCGTTGAGCTGTGGCGGGTGAAAGAGAAGGAAAGGTTCCTGAGTTAGCGTGTACGCATTCGCCGTGGGAATACTCTGACGAGTGGAGGACCTACGGCCTGTCGCTGCTGTTCTGTTTGTTCTTTTTTGAACTGGAAGAGAACGATGTGGATGACGGGTGCCATGGCTGGTGGTGGTGGTGGTGATGTATATATGAAGTATCAAGCATACATGACAGTAGAGTACAAGTGCAGATATGCTTCCCGTCGAGTCGAATTGTCAGAATCTCACAGCTCCCAGATCATCTGCGGACCATCAGCCCTGTTATATGCTTCAATCGTTAGACTACCTAACCCGGAGAGCTGGGAAGAGCTCCCCCTTCCTGCGTCTCGAACAACCTGCTACGGCAGCCAGCCAAGTGGAGCAATCGCAGTGTCGTCGCCGACAGGTGTCGGCCCAAGATACTCCCTACATGATGACTACATGCCACACCAAGCCCAATATCTGTCGGTAGATGAATCAGACTCATCAAATCAAGCAATGTGGCTTGCCGCGCCAGCTCGCGGTGGTCCGAAACATCATGGATGGCGGCTAAGGATCCCAGCACGCACCCCGTGTACATCCATCGGAAAGGGTGAGGGGAATTGATTTCTCCTGCCAGTGATTGATTGCCTAGGGATCCACGATAGAACATGAACAGTCATGAGGTTGGGCGGGATGATGCAATCCTCTGCGAGCGGGTCGAGGACAGTGCTGGTTCCCTCGTGCCACGCAATTGTCGACTGGGATGGACACGAGCCCCGTACAAAGGTCATTTGGTGTTTCAATCAAACCGGCTCGGCGGTACGTCCTGGCGAGGATGGTGACACAGCAGCATGGTAAATAATTAACGACAAATATCGGGAACTTTGCCAGCCCAGTCAATCGATCTGCCTATCACTGCGGGATCGGGAGCGTAGCGTCAGACTGGCTCCCCTACCTGTCTCAGATCTTCACAGAACCTGATGCGTTTGTGTTTCGACGCCTTTTTAAACGCCATGGTGTCTCTTTGTGTACGGAGTACGTGTGGCCGGATTAATGAGATGCTCATGCTACTAACGAATGGGAGAGTTGTACTCCGCACAACGATGACTATACCAGGGCGTAGCTATCCGTACCAGGTCCAGCGCCAAGTCTATACCAGGTCTTGCAGGTCTCTCCCGTCATCAAATCGTATACCTAAATCGAGGCGAATCATCCCCCAATTCCATCAATTGTTCCTCCTCCATCCCGCGGTGCTTCTCACTCATCACCCCCCTCTCCCGCCGCCCATTCTCCCTCCAATACCAGTACCACAGGAGGCCGTAAATAGCTGTGCCCAAGCCCACCATGGCGAGACACACGGCGTGTCCCCTAACATAGAGTGGCCGGTCCTTCTCGGGGCTGAAACTCGAACATTAGCACTTCTCTTCCTTACATGGCAGACAAGTATATTGTTTCTCTACCCAACCCAAGACTTACTATATGAACGCAGACATTACCCCCGCTCCGTTCCCGAGGGTAAGTTGCATGCCCGTCGAGGTGGTTCTTTTCCCATACCGAGGCGAATTATTCGGTAACTGGATCTTATCATTAGTGAATCCCACAGATTAGCAGAGATCGGAGCTAAGATGCCATCACGAACCCATGCAATAGGCAGCCCAACAACGACATATAACCCTCCCGCAACAAGAAAACAGGCAAAATAATGCACTCCAGCGGTCACATCCGCCAGTAACACGCCATAGCCAAGCACACTAACCATCCCGAAGATGACGCAGAATAGACCGCGCATCTGTAGACGATCGGAAAGGTACGCCGTGCCCATGTATGTAGCCGCACCGAGGAAGTAACACGGTACAGTGAGGAGTTGGACCTGAGCGGTGGACCATTTACCGAGGGCTTGGATGATGGTAGGGAGAAAAGTCGAAAAACCTAAACACAACGCAAGTTAGCCAACAAGGCGCGCTCCTCCTCACGCAATACATGCCGGAGTGGGCGGAGTTCACTCCATTGGCTTACCATAAAGCATAGTATCAACCCCAAACTGGGCCACACAAAACGCCCAGACCTTCCAATCCGTAAACGCCTTCACCAAGTCCCTCCTCTCCATCTGCTCGCTGCTCTTCGTGCTCCCATATACTCTCCTTCGTCTCAACTCCATCAACGCCCTCTCAGCGTCCGTTAAGAAATATGCCGTCCCCGCATCATTTGGCAGTGCAAAATACGTAATCACACCCAAAACCACACTCGGGATCCCCTCGATAATGAAAATCCACCGCCAACCACTCATTCCCTGTACGCCATCCATATGCCCAATGCCATAAGCCAGTATACCCCCCAGGGCTCCCGCTATTGCGGCACTTACGAAGAGATAGCCGACTCTAACGGCGAGCTCGTGTTTCGTGTAGAAGAATGTGAGATAGATGTTCAGCCCGGGAAACAAGCCAGCTTCTACAGCTCCCAGGAGGATGCGGCATGCGATGAGGCTGCCGTAGGAGTTGACCAAGCCCATAAGTGTGGCAACCAGCCCCCACGACACCGTGATGAAGGCAATCCAGCGACGAGGGGTGAAAAATTTGAGGACGAGGTTGGATGGGACCTCGAAGAACATGTAGG
The DNA here is from genome assembly GCA_032433595.1 of Conoideocrella luteorostrata. Lineage (NCBI taxonomy): Eukaryota > Fungi > Ascomycota > Sordariomycetes > Hypocreales > Clavicipitaceae > Conoideocrella > Conoideocrella luteorostrata. The sequence continues at coordinate 78,402 of JASWJB010000043.1, forward strand.
TTACGAAGAAGATAGAAACGGCAACTTGAAATTGTGAGGATGAGAGCGACAAGTCCGCTTCGAGCTTGTACAGGCGAGCGTTTCCAACATTGACCCTAGGGTTGTGTTACCATGGGTTAGCTGAGTCCATGAGCCATGATCGCCCGGAATCCCTCCCGAGGTGATTGCATAGACTTTGAAAAGAGTACGCCGGAATCGCGCCTTACCTGTCTATGAAGCTGAAAAGATAAATGCTCATAACCAGAGGGATGAGATATAAATCCAACTTCTTCAGTAGTTTCTTCTCATCAACCCCCCGACTAGCAGCAAGCAGCTCATCCATCGTGGCGCGTCTCCCGAGAGAAACGTCGTCTCTCGTGCTCTCACTGCTTCCAGGCCGCCTACCCCCCCTTGCAGAAGGCATCTTTGGCTCAAGGACGCACATCGTCTGACTTTAAGTTGCTCCTGGTGGTCTTGCCTGATAGATCGAGCCTCCTCCATGCATCTCACAGCCGCAGTGCGGAAGATTGTTTAATAAAGTATCCAAAATCTGGTTCTTCGAGTGACTTTGATCGTAATTTGCGCGTCAATCTTGGTGACACATAGGATCTCGACTTCATTGGCCGTCCGAGCTGCGGAGTCGAGGCCCAAAAGTGCCGTAACAGGTCGCAAAGACGATGATCTTTCTCCGTACTCGGAAATGGACGCAGCAGCCAAGAAACAAGGTCGGTTCAACATTAAATCAGACTCTTCCTGATGATAAGAGGTGGCTGCGACCTTCGCAAATGATTTTTTCTATCGGCCCCACCAGATACCGAAACCCACGGTGCTGACCAGAGCAAGCATCACAAAAGCCGCTGGATGGGAATATCTAATATTTTTGTGTTCGTTTTTTTTTTTAAAATATATATATATATATATGTTTTTAATTTATTTATTTATTTTATTTTGTTGTTGTCCCCCATGTACTTATCTGATGATGATAAAAACACGTTAAATGCCGGCTGTACCCTGCCGGAGAGCAATGACCAACAATACCGGTTGTTGTATTTTTTTGTTTATTCGTGGACTCATCTCAGTTTGTATATTCAAAAATAATAATTAGGTACCGACTTTATCCCTACCAGAGAACATTGATCAGCATTTCGATGTATTAATATATGAAATACTCAAGGTCAGTTTCTACATTAACACGACTCCGCTATGATAAAATCATCCTATCAATATACAGACTGTCCTTATTTCACCTTGCTCCCCGTAACAAGATTTCCTTGGGAGCGTACCAAATCCACCGCAAGGCGAGCGTAAAAGTAACCAAAAACCATATCCCAGACGGTTTTCCGCGGCCACAAGGCCAATCTGCAGCCGTTATAAATATGTACAAAGCCAGAATCATATTAAACACAGTTGCCCTTGCAATCCTTTCCACGTCTTACGCTATACGTCTCGTTACTTCAGCATATGTGCCACTTTCGTCGGTCCTTTCCACAATATACCATATTTGGTGGTGTGAAGCAACTGACCATCGATATGCCCCAATTCCTGTTTTATGTAATGAACTGGTTTCGTTTGCGCGTCTTCAAAGCGTGCTCGCCTTCATTTTGGCTCCATGTGTTGACTTATTTATAGCTCTGAGTAGGCATCTCATATACTGGTCCGCTCTGATGGGACATGGCTGGCCGACTGTCAATCTCGTGAGCGTTGTCGCTGTGCCACTTGGCAGCCGCCGGGTTATCGGTAGCCATCTCGGCGGCTTCGGGTTGATGCCATTTGGCACCTCCACCTTCACTACCGAGCTCGGCCGTGTCGGGTCTAGGAGTCAAAGGGCTGACAGAAGCGGTATTGGTATCGGGTGTAGGGTGGCGTGGCAATTGGTCGCCAGGAGACAAAGTACTGGCTTTGGTGTTGGTGGTGGTGCTCCTTGTGGGAGCATAGGCAGAGCCATACGTCTCGGGCTTGGCATATCCAGCACGACCGTCTCCCATGGCAGTTCCACGATAGCCCTCGGGCTGGACGTTGGGGAGAACTGGGCTTCGACGGGGAACAGCACCTGGCGCAGACGACAATGCCTCGGACATAGGTCGAGAGCTGCGAGAGCCGCCAGCCCCGACGCCGACCGGTACCTCAGAGGAGGGACCAAGCAAATCATCAGGATCGGGCTTAGGACCACGGCGGCGGCGTCGCAGGCAGAAGGCTATGATGCCAGCAATGACGGCCAAACCAACAACACCGACGCCAGCGCCGATACCGGCCTTGGCCCCAGTACTGAGACCACTATCGGCATTGTTGTTTCCGCTTCCATTTCCGTTTCCATTGCCCGCTCCGGTAGGCTCAGAGGTTTCAATGGCTCCGGTAGAAACCTGGGTCAGCTTCAGGACAATAGTGCTCGTTGAGGTTATTGTGGTCTTGGCATTGGCTTGGTCTGTTTCCGTTACAAAGGATGTTGTGTGAACGAGCGTTGTTGTGGTAGACCTGACAGATCTGGTCGCAGTCACCACGACAGTGGTGTCTCCGCCACCGCTACCGACAGTTACAAAAACTGTATTCGTGACAACAGCACGCCTATTGTTGCGGAACCTTTGGAGACCAGTGTATCCAGCTCGAGTAGCAGTTGCTCTCGGAACAGGAGTGGCTTCGGCTTCGACTTGTGCAGGTCCGTTGCCGACAAACTCCACAACCTCAAGGTCACGCTTGGCGTTGACAAATTGTGTAGAAGTGACATAGACCGTCTTGGTAGCCGTGTCGTTATCGCGGCTGGTGACAGTAGTCGTGGCAATATCTGTGGTTGTGACAGTAACGGTGGTGACGGTGCTGACCTGTATAGTCGTCGTCTGGCTAACTGTGCTGCCGCCGCCGCCTTGAGTCACAGTACGAGTTTGTTGGACGGTGGTATCGCCGCCGTTGCCGCCGCCGCCGCCGCCGCCAACGGAAGAAGATATGCTTGTAGTGCTGCTATCGCTGCCGCTGCTGCCGCTGCCGCTACCGGTGCCGCCAGGAGCTGGGGTGGTCATGGGAGGTGCTGAAGTCAAGCCACCATTCTGACGAGCTGCCAGTCGTTTTGCTTGAGTGCCCAGGGCGAGGCCCAGAACGAGACCCAAGGAGAGACGCATGCCGGGGAAAATAAAAAGCGAGAAAATCTTCTAGATGGTTCTGCGAAAGGGAATAGCCAGAGAAAGTAAAAAGTTGATGGTGTCCAAGTCGGCACGATTTGGTCGCAGAGTTCGCCGTGCAGACGTCCTTTGGCGATGCCAACAGTTGGAACTGATGCTCTCGGCCAACGAAGGGGAGAGCGTAACAACTTTCGCGATCGAGGGCGAATCGCAATCGCAAGTTACTGCTGAAATCGATACTGCGGTTGTGCTCAGTCGGAGGAAACACGTTAGGGGGTCGTTTAGGTACAGCGGCTTGAGTAAAAAATGCAACCGCCGGCCTGAGTTGGTAAAACAAAAGAAAAAAGAGGGAGTCGGCGATGGAGGAAATCGAATAAAAGAAGAAATAGTGCAAAAGGAAATGCGATTGTCTTATAAGACAATAGTTGGAGTGCTCAACGAGAGGGAGGGGAGAGAAAGAAACTTCAAGTGTGAAAGGTATGAAAATGTGAGAGAATGACGAAGCCCAATGCACGGAGACGAACGAGTTTGGATGGGCTATGGCCCCGACCTGGGACCAGTATTTGGGGTGCTGCGTGACCTGCCAATGGTGAATAGTGCTTTAGCGGTGCGTGCAGAGCAGTGTCAGGCGCTGTTCAGGGCCCTGAACGTGGACACCCAGTTGATCGTCCAGCAGCATGGGCGGCTCTGGAGGCCCACCAGCCTGGTCAACGTAGCATTGCCGGGCGCCAGAGTCGCTGGATCCGTCAGCCACAGGTACGAGTTGCCCTGCCGAGGTACTGAAAGTATTGCTACCGCAGCCCAAGTCTAGTACCCAAAGCTACTCCGTACTAACTACGGAGTAACTAAATGGCGACGGATTTGCCTCCAAAAGGATGCCGGGGAACAGGGCACACAGCAAGCGCGCAAGTCAGACGCGCAACATTCACCATTTGATCATGGACCTTTTTTGGGGCGTCCAACTGGGCGAACGGAGACAGGGGAGCCGAGTGGGTCAGTTCAAATCCCGACGATGAGCGAGCATTCTCACTGGCTGCGACGCCATGGCTCTGTAAACCCTCATTGAACCCACGAACCCGCCTCTCAAACCTTTGTGGAAAACGACCGAGAGTCTACGGAGTACGGAGTAGAGGGAAGAAATTAAAAACAAAAAAAGGCCGCCGCCCCACCTGGCTCTGACTCTCACTGCTTCAAACACGAAGAGCAAGTAATACGCATGAGTTGCGCATCCTTTGAATTCTTTCACCAACCGTCAAGGCTATCAGTGCACCTCGACAGATGGGCGGCCGTTTATTTCGCCATCTCGCACAAAGAAGCCTGTCTGGTGGTATCATCAGTTCTGTTGTTGCTCGGAGAACAGACAGGGGAAACGTAGCAACGAGGACCGGGTGCAAGTACTAGTAGTACGCAAGTACTCCGTACACCACTGTCCTTGTGGCGCAAGCGTGACCTGCTCTGCCTGCACCTGCCAATCTTTCCAACGGCCGCCAGCTTACCAGCCAGCTCATCGCCAATATTTCGCTCTGGCATTCGAGCTATGGTTTTTTCAATGTACCACCCACGCAGCTAATAGCTACGCCACCACAACAAGCAAAGAAAAGAGTCGTCTTGTTCTCGTCGCTGCCGTCGTGTTCGTCGCCCGCTCCGAAAAGCATGATGATACGGTTTCTGGTAGCATGTGCAAGTACCATCTTGCCGCCTCCGCCATGCAACACCTTAACCAATGACGACCTCTACAGCTAAATTTCCAGATCCACGTTAAAAAGGGTCATGCATGCTCAACCATGTTCAACATGATGCCCTTTTAGGTTAGCAAGTACCCCGGTAGTGTGGCGCATGTGCAGATGAGGGACCCTCCAATACGAGATTTTCTGAATATTTTTTTTTGGGGGGGGGGGCGCTCATTCGGTAACCAGGACGGAGCAGGACACAGCAAAAAAGACCTCATCATATGGGAGCCGAATGAGCCGGGGCAAGGGTGTCGACGTCAACCCTAATAAATCGGGTTCAATCGAAATAGACGTCATCTGATGTTGTTCTGCGGGCCGTGCTTGATAGCAGAGAGAGATTGAATTGAACAGCCAAGGACCGACCAGTTGACGTGAGACTGCGTTGTTGCTACTAACAATATTTAGCGTCGGCCTCTTCGGCAGAACCCTTCTGCTGATCGGTAAGTTCCTTCGGTCGGATGCAGAGGGAGCCAATTCTGCGGCTGCGGCTGTTCGTAGCAACAAGGTCTTCGGTCTTGCTAATAGGAAACTTTTGTTGGCCTGTTAAGCTTTAGAATTTGTGAACCCTGCTATGCTCTGCGCGGAGTCAGTACTCTACGTTATCGCAGTAATCTGCCCTCACAAACTCGTCTCAGGTCTAGCCATGATAGCCATATTTTCTTATGTGCCGTGCTCTGCTTCATTATAATGACTAGAACAAACCATCACCGTCTTACCCGCATAGTCCTTATTTCGTACCGTGATTGAGCATCTGCAATGACAGACGCACGCAGTCAGGGCGTGACCCCGCCGAGGCTCACATCATCGTTGGATCTCATCTCATCTCGTCTATGATCTAACGTTGCTTTCTTAGCTTTGTCCCGCCTACGCCGTAAAGAAAGCTTGCCCACTAGTAGCCATTTCTTACCGGTCAGACCACAGTTATTGAGAATTCTTAGATTGTATTTCGTCTACTAATACGAAAGGGGTTCAAACCGCATCCTGAAGCGGCTCCCTCTTTGTAGTACCCATGATTATTACCTCCTGCAATACTCGCAGGTCCCCCGTATATGTCTGACCTCACTTCACTTGCTCTTCTAAGCTGTCGGCGTCCGGCGTCGCAGGCAAATATACGACCTAATTGGAGCCCCAACCCACGGGTCTCGCTCTATGTACTATTCCTACTTACAAATAGCCCTAGGCCTCGTTAAATACATCGTTGAAAATAAACAAATAATAATGAAGGTGCTCCAGGATGTTCGAATAGAATGAGCGCATCTGATTTCATATAATGCTGGGTATAATAAAGGAATGACTGTTTTTAAGTCGCGTCTAGAAATTTTCCTTGCCCCATACGAATGAGAACCTATTTGCACATTAATAACCATACCCTCAATATGACAAGGAATTTCATGAAACTTACCCAGGCTCTGTGTATTTGTTACAATACACGTGTAATGAGCTTCCCAGGCCCTTGGGACCGCAGAAAAAGACACCAGCTTCACCAGGGTTATGCAGCTTCCTGATTCCACGGAAAATCATGTCCCAGTTGGGTCGGCCAAAGTTGGTCGGACTTCTCAGACCAGTGATAGTGTCCTTGTCCGCATTGGCATCATTAATCATGATGTTGGTGGCGTCATCAGCCTTGATCTTGGCCGTCAGGTACGTGTGAATCTCGATGCGGTTCTCAAGGTCCTGAGCCTCAACAGCTAACAGCAAAGATCGGAACCACTCGAATGAGCCAAAATCGCGACAAATCCAGATGAAGTACACCTTGGACAGACGCGTCTTCTTCTGAGGATAGTTCATCCGATACCATATCGACTTGAGGATGGATGCGAAGGGCGTGACGCCAATACCAGCGCCAACCAAGATGGAGGTTTCATACTTGAAAACATCTTCCGACGCAGATCCAAAAGGTCCATCAACATACACTCGTGGCAACACTCTTTGGAGGGCAGGGTCAACACCACTGCTGTCTCCGTCAATTCCAACAACCTTGCTGGCATCGCCTTTCTTGCCGCCCCAGTCACAGCCAAGGGCTTGGGATACTGCCATAGTAAAGTCGCCCTGGCATCGCATGTGGATAGAAATGTAATCCTCTTCGGGGGCGCTGGTGAGGGTGAAGGGATGGTATTGCCAGAGTGATACAGCCGGGCAGCAGAAAAAAATGTACTGGCCGGCACGAGTCTTGGTATTCTCCTTCTTGATTTGAATTTCGCAGACTCGACTAGGATGCTGGATAACTTTGGAGATGTACGTTTTGTGTCGACCACGTACTTCGCGAGCAATGCGCTCAGCTAGGTAGATGAAGCCTCCATACATCCAGTACTGCCAGAACACGCCAATAGCTGAGGCACCAATGCTAGAGCAGAATGGAGCTATGTCCGGTTGGATCATGCAGAACGCTCCATGCAATGACCAGAAGAAGAAGAAGATAATAAACATGTGGTGGGTGTACCAGAAACGCTCATAATTGGCTCGACGGGGCTTTTCAACGGATGTGATCACCATTCCCATCAACGCAATGAGCATCACATATCCGGTCCAGCCAGGCCCAGATGCAAAGTTGGCAAGAAGCCATCCATAAAATCCCAGCTTGTTTTTGGCGGAGACTTGTGCAAAGTTGTTCCAGTGAGCTATTGTGTGAACCCATGAGAAGAAGACAATGGACCACGCAGTTGTGATGTGAAACGTAATATTCTTGTCGAATTGAATGATTCCATTTAGTGGCGTCTGGCGCATAAGGGAGATCAAGGTTCGACAAACTGGTAATAGAATAATACCGACGTCGACGTGCAAGACCACCGCAGATGCCCTTGCAATCGTATACGTTACACCGAAAACATCTCTAGCGCCCTGTAAACTGTCTTTAACCGCGTAATGGACTGAGGCGAGAGAGAAGATGAGAGCATGTGTAAACATGAAAACGAATACGAATCTGGTACCACAGTCAGTCGGTCGAATAGATAGAACCCACATATCCTTCTGCTTCCTTCATATGATACTCCACGCTCAACTTACACTCTTCTGTAGCCTTCGTTGATCATCCATCGGTCAAATTTTTCTCGTGTCGTAAGTTCTTGCTGCCTTTCCTGCGTCATCTCACCAGAGAGTAGCATGCGTGTGAGAGGCGTCCATCTCGATCGCTCTGATGGTCGTTCGGAGCCCGCATCGGAGCCCCCAAAGTAATACCCATTCATTGTCGGCGATTTCCCTGCCTGGCGCGATAAAATTTTCCTTTCGTCGACAGATTTGATTCTCCCCTTAGGGATAGGTGTAACAACACCGCTTCGTAGCCCGACAAGTGTGTTGCGTTGTTCAACCACGGCTCGACATAGACATTAAATTAAATTTTGGACGGCTGGCGTTTTCTTTGAAACGTACTTCAGATCCTGCTGAAATAGTACTGAAGTCTGACGTCAAGAGATGCTAAGGTATTCCAAGTAATATATTGATTCAAACGAAAGACATATCTAGATGTCCATGTTAGTTGAGGCAAGACATGACAATTGTTGGACCAAAGAGCTTCGTAGAACCTTGTTCAACGTATTGGAGAAGAGGCAGATAGGGAGGAGAGTCGGGTGGCTAAATTTTCTTGCCTTTGGAAGCGAAGAATAGGGGAAATGCCAAGGTTCCGCGAGACTCCTATTTGAAACACCAGCTTATGCATGGGGAGGTTTGATCATACCAGATATCTGCATGCACATTTGACGCCCAGCGACCGCAAATCATTCAAGAGAACGAAAGTTTAATAAATCACATTCGAGGAAAGGTCAGCTTTTGAGAAGGAAATAGATAAATGAATCAATCTGTACCGGCTGTAACGCTCGGGTTGAATGAAAAGCCCCATCCGCAAGGGACGACCGAGCGCATGGTCGAAAGCGGCGGAGGACATAGTAACCGCCCAACGAACTAGGGAGTATCCCACTCATGCCTAAGCAGGACCACGGCAACTTGACACCTCATTGGACGCCAGTAACTTCAGCACCAGTACCAGCCCACTTTAGAGTTGGATCGATGGGCAGACAAAGGGGGCCGAGCCTTTCATTCAGGATGGCCGACCTGCGACAATCCGCCGGGGGGGGGTCGCCGTGGGGACTCAAAGAGAGACACCAACGTGGGAATCCGAAACGATTTTGTCACCACCACAGATATACTTGCCTTACGGGGCAGTCCTCTGATGACAGTAAACGTTGCCAATCTACGGAGTAAACAAAAATGTTATGAAAACATCCGATATTGAGGCGAGATCACACAAACAGATACGGCAGCGGTCATTTCGCTACCGTTTCTTCCGAAAGCGCACGGGCATCACGGCCAAGAAATACCACCGTTTACCACCGTTGAAGCTTCTGCGCCAGCAATCGTTTCAGCTCCTCGGCAAGAGTCCATAGAGCAACGCGGCTTGAGAAGTGGGTAGTGGTTCCATCTCGAAGGAAATAGCGCCGCACATCTATCAGCTCGTGCCTTCGAGTACATCAGTCGAAGCCGGTCCAGTTTGATACGGCGGTGCCAGGGGGTAGCTTTGTGGAGGCAGCGTTGGTGTCAAATCTAGCCCTGGTGAAACTCAGATGCGACACGGCTCGTCACGCAAATCCAAGTGGATGACTGGCCAACTCGCGCCCTGCTGACAGTGTTGTCGATCCAGCGGCTGTTAGACGTTCGTGTCCGAATCATATTGGTCCGCAGCAGGCGTAAATACTGTGACAACACCAACTTACCGAAACGGGCAGCGGCAGTGGCATTGATGGGCTCAAACCTCGATTGTCTAAAGCCCACGTTCCGCTGCTGCCCACATATTACAGGACATTTTCTCCCACGTGCGTACGGTAAATGGAAAACTCAATGAGTCGCAGCGTGAGAAATTGATTTCCTCACAGTATTTTGACGGCCTCGAGACAGCCCGCCTTCTCCCGCTTGTCAGAGGTTCAGTCCCTTGCCCCTCGTGGCAGCCTTGGCAATTATTAATAGCATCTGTGACACGCAGGTTTGTTGCGTACGTTGCTGCTGTGTAAGGGTTATCCGGCGGGTTCGGCAGGGGATCTCCGTTGGACCTCAGGTGTGAGCGACCTGCGGCGTTGCATCGGATGTATTACTGGCTATTGCTTGGATTTGTCTAAACCGACGATTGGTTGTCGATCATGAATCAACGAAGGCAGCGGCTCCGCTGAGCAATCGTATGATTCGAAACAAGTTTGGACAACGAGAATGAAATGTATCAGCATAAAGAATTTCCGCATAGCTCACATTCAGTGGGTGGTGGTGATGGGGGGGTTAGGGGTTACTGAGGCAGCGGCTATCAAATGAAGGAGCTTCCCAGTGTGATCCGCCAATGTCTGGCTTGCTCCTGCTTTTCTCTTGTTTTTTTCGTTTTTGCTTTTTTTGCACAAAATTTCATCGAGTACTCCGTACTTGTCGTCAGTTTCGGCAAACACATCAATGCCCTCTCTTTTCGCAGTCATGCCATATTCAGATCGGATCACAGTTCCCCAAGTCTGAGCGAATCCCACACAAATTAGACTTGAGTAATCCATAATCGTATCTACTTTAGAACAGTTGCACCACAATCACCATCAGTCACGATATAATCGCGCTTAACTGTACATAAAAGCAAGGCGTACTAAAAACTGTATTGGCCAAAAAAATCATGCCACAACACACGCAATCGATGTAGAAGAGCAAATTAAACCCAGCCGCATGATATCCCTTTAATAGCTGAATGTGATCTGTCTAGTCTGTCTTGCAACCTCCCAGACAACATACCATCGCCCTCGGTCTCGTCAGATAAAGCTCGGCCGGTACGTTCACAGGTAAAAGAACTGTAAGTCATCGCACTTGACCCGCTTCACGTTCCGCCGCCATTCGTGAAGCCAAAAACAACCTTCAACTAATAATTTCCCTCACGCCAGTTATCGTGCGCAGGAGAGAACATCGTCACTCTTATTCGTCCTCCAAGCACACCATACCTCCAACAGTTATACGATACGTTAAACAGCATATTTTCGAGTCCATTCCCGGGCCGTAGCCTCATATCGAGGTCGGTCGGTCTTATACACGTGGGCAATTTCAGGTACAAGAGGGTCGTCGGGGTTGGGATCGGTGAGCATGGAACAGATGGAGAGGAGAACTGCGCAGTCATTTATCAGCAACGAAGGTTCCCCCGACCCGCTGGAAATCAGTTTTGCAGGCCAGACATACCTTTGGAGATGGTAAGTGCAGGACTCCACTGGTCTCGCAAGATATCTAAGCAGATGCTGCCGTTGGAGTTGATGTTGGGGTGATAGATGCGGGTAGTGAAGTTGACCTTAGGGGGCTTGAAAGGGTAGTCGGTAGGGAAGTGAATGGCAAGGAAAAAGACACCCCCAGAATATGGTGAATCACCCTATCAAGGAGGTTAGCATTCAGCAACCAAAGTCATACCAAAAGCAATGCAGCGAAAAAAGGACACACGAGCAAATGGCAGTCATCATGAACAATCAGCCAGTCTACGCTTGACTGCCGCTCCTGTCGCCATTGTCGCACTTTTCCAAATAGCCGCAGTATCTTTTTAAGATGTGAACTTACGGGTCCCATAATTGTTGCTTGCCAGTGGAACTGTCGCATTGTCAGTAAATCGGTTTGTGCATCGCCAAAACTGATGTACATCGTGAACGCAGCCAGCTAAATAGTACTCTCAAAATTTTCCTTCTCATAATCCATGGAGAGGATTATGAAGGGAAGCATAAGAACTTACCAAGTCTTCGCCAACAGGACCAGCAGAGCATGACGACGGCGGGTCACTAAAAAAGAATCAAAAGGTCAGCAACCAGTTCAAACTCTGGTGTGGCGCGGCAGGGTCGCAACATTGCACTCAATGAGACCCCGTGTTCGACGTAGCCAGAACGGCCTCCAACTATTATTAAAGCCAGTTCAGAGCCATCCGAACACTGGTGAGTAGGACTATTCGACAGTTTTGCTCGAACAGCCCCCCCGCTCATACAAATGCCCCACCTCAGAGTTTGGACTCCGAAAGGGCGGGTCGTCCCTCGCACGAGACTAGAGACAGTATCAAAGAAATGAAAAGGGAGGTTGTATTTACCGGCCGAGGTCAGTGAGCTCCTTGTTGATGCGCTTGAGAGCCATGTCTGATGGGTTGTGATTTGTGTTTTGCGGTGAGGTAGATCGCTGTGCTGCACGGTCGGGGTTAGCCGTTGTGGACTTGTAGGGAGAAGTGACCGTAGCCCAGAATGACGCACTTCAGAGAACAAATTGTGCTCGGCGGGGTTCAATCTGCCAAGGCCTAGCAGGACAGAGAAAGTCGTCGATGAAGAAGGTGTTGTATTTGATGTCTCTTCGAGATGAGAAAGCTGAACGACGAGGGCGATGCTAGTTGGGTGGTCAGACGGCCGCAGCAAGTCCCGCGTGTGCAGAAAGGCAAGTCGTTGGAAATGGTTATGGAAGGAAAGAGAAACCACAGGGATGCGGTCAGTGGGAGATAGAAGTCCACCGAGGCTGGCCAGGCGGCGGGAAGCACGGGACAAGGGCAGAGGGGCAGAATGGGCGGCAATTTGGGCTGCACAGCGAGCAATGGGCACAGCGACGATTGACCATCGAGCGTCCAGTGAGCGTGCTTTGAGCACCGCAGCAAAGTGGGCCTGTGCGGGCCGACGGGCAGTGAGAAGCAGTGCACAATCGCCACTCTGGAAGACATTCAGGCTACGGAGCCGAGTTGCCAGCAGAGTTGTCAGCAAGGATTTTTTTGCCCGTCGGAAGTGTACAGAATTACATACAATTCTTACGGTTTGCCCAGTCGTGACTCCCAATCCTTTCTTTGCTGCCCTCAATGTGGCACGTCTCAGCCCAACTGTACCTAACTAGTTGGTCAGTGGCGGCTGCGTTGCTCTCAGTGGCTAATGCACCCACGGCGTCCTGGCTGAGCCCTTTGGAACAGCCTGCACTAAATACCGCCAGCTGGCTTGCTTTTTGGTGACTCATCACACTAACAAATCTCGGTGACTTCCCTCGCACGGACGGACTGTCAGTTCCTGGTGCTTTCGCTGCCGCCAGTTGCGCCGTGATACTTGCCCGACTCATGACTACGCAAGAAATCTTATCTGGATCGCTTCAAGATGCTGGAGCATTCGTCTGCGCCCACGCCACCCTGGCCTCATGGTACGGCTGGACACGTACGGAGGAAATTTCGTAAATCGGACAGCGCTGAATATGTTGAAGGGAAGCTAGTTGTAGATCTATTCATGGTCTACTTCTGCACTTCACACTTCTCAAAAATATGATTAGTACGCTTGGCATATTTTCCACGGTGCCTTTCGTGGTGTACATCCACCACCAGCGGCTCTTTTCTCCTGTGGCCGGTTCGGCGGGTCCGGCAAATCGAGAACGGACGGCGATTTTTTATGGGTCAGTAACGCTGTCCTAAATATATGTTGCACCAGACTGGGGGGGTACAAGTACAAGCAAGAATGCCGCTCACGAAACTCTCGTTTCGGTTGATAAAATGTAGCGCATTATTTTTGGTATATTGTACATACATGCCCATTGTGAAATTTAACTGCGCACTCCTAGTTAACTTCTACTACCTGCCAACAGCCGGCTTCGTAGTTTTGCCACCTCGGTCTCTCACTACTTAGCAAAATGCCTGAACGCCAGTAATGGCTCGTCCCAAAATGAGACCTGCGAAATGGATTAGTCAAAGCGAATACAGATGGCACCGGCCACAAGAATAACGTACTGTGAATATCGCTTTGTCCTTCGTATGTCTGCGTCACGTACAAATTGGCCACGTGGCGACCAATATGATACTCGTCGCTCACCGCATTCCCTCCAAAAATCTCTTGCAGAACTCTGGCATTGCGCAAAGCGGTATCGCAGTTCTGTCGCTTAATCATGCTGATCATCTCAGGTGTGGCTTTGCCCTCGTCTTTGAGACGACCGACCTGGATAGAAGCAAGTGTGCCATATGCGCAATCCGTTGCAGCATCAGCCAATTTCTTCTGAATGAGCTGGTACTTTGCCAAGGGGTTGCCTTTGAACTGCTTGCGTTCCAAAGCATAGGTTCGTGCCCGCGCAATACAGTCCTCCAGAGCGCCCATGACGCCCATGGAGATACCATATCTAGCGCTGTTGAGGCAGCTAAAGGGTCCTTTCAGGCCTTCAACATCAGGGAACATGTTAGTCTCAGGCACAGGGCACTCGTCCAACTGAATCATGCCGGTGATGGAAGCTCGAAGTCCATTCTTTTCCTTGATGGCGGGAGTAGATAGGGTACCGGGGGGACAGTCCTTTCTTTCAACGAGGAACCCTCGAATCTTGCCAGTCTCCTGCAACTTGGCCCACACCAGGAGCACATCAGCAATTGGGCTGTTAGTGATCCAAGTTTTGGCTCCGCTCAGGGAGTAATATCCCTTCTTGGTTGGGTGAGGCTTGGCGACACTCTCCATACTGCCGGGGTCACTGCCGTGGTTGGGTTCTGTAAGTCCGAAAGCGCCGAGTAGCTTACCCTTGGCCATCTCAGGAAGGAGTCTCTCCTTTTGTTCCTCGGTTCCAAACTCATGGATGCCGCCCATGACCAAAGAGGACTGAACAGACATGCCGGATCGATAACCACTGTCAACGCGTTCAACAGCCCGTGTGATCATGCCGCCGGCAACTGTTGATACGCCGGCACATCCATAGCCCTCGAGGTTTGCGCCAAGAAGACCAAGTTCACCCATCTCTTCTAGAATCTTGGGATCATAATTCTCATCACGGTAAGCCTCTGTAGCATTCAGGTCAGCATGAAATCCATGGCTCATGGAAACATAGCTTGTTGGGGGTGGAGGAGGTGGCTCATGACGGTACGAAACAAGTAGTTGTAGCGTTTTCTTGGTAAGACGATAGGAACCTGAACATACGCAAGACTCTAGGCAACATTCTCTCTTGACAATATCTCTCGGCTGTATCTGCAATGGCAAGTTCCTCCTCAGTCAAGAGATTCTTGGATGCAAGTGGGTCTTGCCAGTCGAATGTCGTCTTTGGTGCCGAGGCATAACTTCGAACAGCCATTGGCCGCCATGAAGATACACTGCTTCGAGCAATGGTTCGCAAAGAATGACGGAACATGGTGTTGGTGAGAACAAAGCATACATCCACTGGAGGAGAAGAGAGTCAATTGTAATGTTCTGTAAGATTGTGAATGTAAGAAGAAGGAGGTGGTGGATTTGGAGGTGTGCAAGGAGTCAAAGGTAGTTAACTAGCCACTGGCCCGGTTGGTTGACAGCAAACAGCTTCTCATTTTGCGATATCGCTGGCTTCGATCCCCCCCCGTTTCACCCCGCGGCTTACCAGGAACCCACTGAACCACCGACGGAACCCGCGGAAACTCCACTGTCGCACTCGAATTTGCCCAGCACTCCATTATAACTGTACCGGCAATCACCAACAGCCCCAGACACGACAGCCCACGTCCCAGCCGCAAACTCGGGTCTTTGGGCCAATCCCCGTTGCTGTTCGGCGCCGTTGCCTCTTGGCTTCGTCCCGATTCTCGGCTGATAGCTCTCCTTGAATGCACTTATTAAACTCCGAGACTGTTCACCTACGGACTGACATACCCTGCATAGCTGCATTAAAATTGTATCCAGAAGGCACCGCCATGTGACCCTTGTAACCCCAGTCCGTCCAACCACAGCTTTTACCACCACCAAATTCGGTAGGTCCTGAGAGAAACAACAGCCACAACAGTTTCCCGTACAGTCACGACTCAACCATGAGCAAGGATTGCTCACGTCACTTGTTGGCACAGAAAATCACTTAATTGAATTCTGCGTGCGGCCCATGACAAATAATATCATGAGATTCTAGGCGGTGCATAAGCTATACCCATAATCGTACAGCGTAAGGATAGCTTCTTAGCTGTTGGGCCATGAGATTGAAACCGCAGCTGATGTGCAGGTTGTGCTATTGTCTCTCGCCGTTCTCTCGCGCCATCTCGCTCAGTCTGTCAAGATCTTCGGTGGCCATCAGCATGCCCGCCTGGGCTAACGAACTCGTCACGTCGGTTCCAAGAGGGCTGTGAGTTGAAGGGCTCGCTTGATCAGAGCAGCTGCAGGAGTCCTGAGGGTCATGAGCTCGACGTCGTCTCTCTTTGCCATCTTTGAATGCAGGACTCTCAATGAACGGCGACAGAATTTGGCTGATTCTTGTCTGACGTTTGCGTAATTCGTGTTGTAGACTTCGCCCTATTGTAAAACGGCGATGTGGTTTCTCCAGTAACGGCAGCGGCAGGGATCGCGACAAACGGCGACCACCAGGTCGTTGTGCCGATCCAGACATGATGTTCTAGCCAACCAGTTAGCTCTGATTATATATATATATATGTGACAGTATTATTGGAACAGATGCACCTGGTTGTCATCAGCAATGTTTCTCAGCTCAGGACACGAGGTTGTGCATTGCTCAAGAAAACCTCGCGGGATGTTGTCCCCAATTCCGCCCGGAGTGCCGACGGGCTGCGACGACCCGTGTCGATTCCGGGCTACTTGCGCAGTGTACGACTGCAGCCATTTACTTCGGCTTGAAGACAGGGTGTGAATCGAGGTTGTCGAGTCAGCAGGATAACTCGTAGGCGATGATGCGTCGAATCGCAACGACGCCCGAGTCGTTATCCGTGGGGAAGAATTGGGCATGCTTGATAGCGACGATCAAGGTGCGAGGACTGGGAATAAATCGGTAAATTTGAAGGCTAGAGGGCAGTGAATGATGAAGATGCCAGTGAATAATAGCTTGCTCTGCTGGAAAATGTATAATTAAGCAATACTGGTTAAGTGTAAATGGTTGCGCGTGGATCATTATTTTCGAGGCTGGTGTACCCTGTATGGGTAACTCCTCTAATGTTCACCCAGCTCCTGACAACTTGTCGCCTTTGCATCAGGCCTGCTCTTTTCAAAATACTGTCTCCGCACCCTTTCCCGCTTATATTCACACTATTGGGGGTACCTTTTCAGCTCTTGGTGGCAGCTGAATGTAGACAAATTTGTTCCGTGCAACAGCCTTAGGCCATGTTACACATAATATTAACTTTCTATTATTCGAATCATACGGGCCAGTATGAGTAAATGCAATATCCTGCACCGCTAAAGTGATGATAAACAGTTTGGTATAAACTTATTATACTGCATGGCAGCCCACCGAGTACTCTGTTGACTGAATAGGGTAGGTTGCGGCCGGAGAAGTGACAGCGTCATGAGCCGCTATTGCTGAGTTTGAACGTGGTTGTCCCAGATGCACACGTAGTAACAGACTGAGGGTCTGGCTCGGTGGGAATGTTCAATGGCGGCATGCAAGTTCGGAACCTCAAGGTGTGCGACGTTCTAGCCCTCAGAAATTGGTGTCTCCTAGTCCCAGCAGTGATGCTCTCCATGTCCATTAGCAGTGATTTCGAAAACTTTCTTCAGTGCTTGCACGAAAGCTATCAATATCTCGGGAACGATATATTAAGCAACCTGTATTTCTTTGGAGGCGGATGTTAGATACGTCGGTGCGGACAGTGAAACACTGTAGATTAAGCATTGAGTGACGTCGAGATACAATAACGTTATCATGCAATCGTACGGCGTAGTTGCTTGGTCTGAAGGGTTCGTCCCGTGCCCCCATCCCATGGTAATCCATTGACAGCCGAGCAGCCGTGCCGGGATGCCGTTGGCGGGCTAGGCGGGGGGGGAAATTACACAAGCCATCAAGCAGACCCGCCCATCCACACGGGCATTGTCAGCTTCATTTATCTAGTATTTTATGTCTTTAAACACCAGTAGAAAGATGGCCCAAGCAGTATATATTGAAGCTGTTTTTGAGGGCTATATTAAGGAGTTGCGTAATAAGAGCATTTAATTTATCCTTGCAGAAGACGGCGATTCTGGCTACGGGTCGAGTCAGAAGAATCAAGGTAGAACCAAGACGGAAGAACATGGCCCATGATACTTTTATAACTGCCCATAAAGCCCGGACTTAAGCCTAATGGAAAGTGCCTAGCTCTCTGTAACTAAAGGGATAACAAAAAGGGACTATATTTGTCAGAAATCAATTTGCGGGAGCTTACTGAAGAAGGTTGGCGTAATCTATCGCAAGAGACTATTAGCGGTTGGATTAAATCTATGCCCATTGACTTTAAAAAAAAAATTAATAGAATTAAACGAAAAACGCATAGTATTTTAGTCTATTGAATTAGCTAGCTAATAATATTGATTTTATCGAATTCCGGCTTCAAATGCGATAGTTGTGGCCAACTCAATTGAATAGTATTGTTGTGGTGTATGGGCCACGATGGCTCGTGTTTTCTTTTCACCGCATGGCATCATTTCTGGTGCGCCAGACGATTTGCTTTGCATGTCTCACCAGTCAATACGAATGTCGTCATCAAGCATCACTGATGAGCTTTTCTGTTCAGCAGCGTTTGTCCAGCAGACTTCAGGTTGGCAATCAGCATGGGTGAGCCGCAAATCCGTATCGCAAAAAGCACTATCGGATTTGCAGCTCGAAAGATGCTGAATCAGTAGGGTGAGCCCAGAGTGGTGTACAGGGCATCGCATGGCGCATAATTCTTGGTTCCTTGAAGTGTGTGGTACCCTTGACACGTCACGGCTGCAGGCCATTGTTGGGTGAAGTGCAGGCAACTGCGCTGACTTCCATCACGGGAGACTATTGACGAGGCATTGCATCGTGTTGGCCGGGTGTTTGCTCTCTCCCCGATTCTCATCAGAGCCAAGCCTGAGGGGATTCAATAGTGCATACGACTGTGACGGCTTCCCACCAGCAGAGGCCCGGTATTTAAGTATGGACTGATTTTCTTGTCGTTACTGGGGAGGACTGCACCACTCAACAACTACGTATTCCGTACTCCGTAATTTGCTCGGGATATGCGACGGGGGCCATTGCAGGCCTCCCGTGTAACAACCAGCGACCCCAGCCTAGCACTGTTGACTGGAAGGCAGCCAGACAGGAGGCACCAACTCCGTAAGAGATTGGAAAGCATTGCCTCTGCGAAGATCTGACCTCTGGATACAAGTCATGCACGGAGTACGGAGTAACCACAATGCGTTCTACGTAGTCGTTGTGCGGAGTATAGAATACTGAACTTAACATTAAAGCTCCATCGTCGAGAATGTGTCAGCCATGGAAATGAGAGTCCTGATGTCAAGTCACTGCCAAGCCTCAATCCGCAAATTGGCCAGCCAGCCAAGGTGCTGGGATGCCAGGATGCCAGGATGCCTGCTTGCCTGCCTGCTTGCTTGCTTGCTTGCCTGCTTCCCTCACGGTACCGTACCGTGCTAGTAGACCCTCGCTGCTGTACCCACCCTGCGGGTTCGCACTTTGCTCTGCCACTGGCTGTGTCCCTGATTCCAGCCAGTCGTTGCCAGCCATTACTGGCTATTTCTGGGCCTGTTTTCCGCCAGCGCGCACCATTTGGCCAGTCCAATGCCAGATCCCAGGTGGTCTCGGACTGGCCTGGCGAGCCTGACGAATTGCTAGCCTCCCAGCACCTGTCATTGAGAGCCACTGAGAAGTTGACCTAATGCCTTTTTTTGGCTTGACGCCGGCCTGCTCTCTAGTTTCGCACCCCAACCTCGACTTCGGCTTGGCCGTCACATCTAATCATCGCGTCCGCACACAATCAACGGCCTTCTTTCCCAACAGATCGTCCGTAAGGCGTTGACTGTCAACACCAGCAGCATCATCATCGTTCTCGTCTCATATAGATCGCCTGATTGGAGGGCGCACGACGGCCGATCGCTCGTTAGCACCGTCTGTCCTGAGAGCTCTTGTCTGACACGTCTTCTATCTTACCAGCAGTGCATTCCATTATCACCGTCCTCTCTCGAACCCGAATGCATGCCACGCCCCCCATGCCGCAATTTTAACTAACGCCTTTCTTTGATTTCACCGAACGAGAATTTGTCAACTTGATTTGCCGCTACGGATCGGCAGCTTTCGTGTGCCTGTGTGGTTCTGTGTGTATGCCGGTGCATGCGCCTTAGCCTCCCGGGAAGCCTTGTCTACCCATCGTTGTGTCCACTGCATTTCCGCAGCAACTGATGATGAGCTGAAAGACTCATCGAATCGAGCTTATCCGGACGAAACAACGGACTTGGGACTTCCCAGCCAAGACTTCCAACACACAAAGGGGGATTTAATCCGCTACGTCGGTACAGAAAGCCGAGCGAAATGCCCTCGTTTCTCCACGACGACAACTCGCCCATATTCTCTGCTGAAGCCGATGTGCTCAGACTCGAACCCGCAAACCAGTTCGGACTTGCTGGCAGGAAGAAGGCAAATGGTGATTCAATAGAACACGCCCAGCCCGAAGTGATAAACGAGAGATTCGACGAGAGCTCTACATCCTCCACTCACGACTCGGATATATCGGACACGCACCACATGCCCGTGAATGGGAATGGTACCAGGCCGACGAGCATGAGCTCCTTCACCAACGGCATCAATGGTTCTACTGAAAACGATAACTTGGGGCAAACCGACTTCAACACACCACCCCAGGGCACGCTGACACTCCCGGATCGTACTGCACCCAAACTGCCTGCCTCAGGGGCAAATGGCTATCCAGTTTCAATATCCAAGGCACCTAACTTGCGTCGTAATACGACTGCGCCTGGCTCACCGGTACCCAACCAGCACCAACAAGTTTGCCATGATTCCCAGCCGGTACCCTCGTCCGATGACGAAATTGCTCGTCCGAGCTTGGCATTGAGCTCGGCTACCGAGACTGAACCGCAAAAGAATGAGGATAAGATTTCTTCTCCCGTCACACAATCAATGCCAGTCACGGATCTCGGGCCACCAAGATCTTCACCGCACAGATTTTCGTCCCCCCCAGCCTACCAAGGCGGCACAACGTCGCCCTCCGGACGTCTTCAACCTGCGGCTCCCGGTGCGGCACTGAAGCAACGACATACTCTCGAGGTACCAAAACCTCCTGGCCGAGGCTCTAAGGATGGCTTAGATACCGCGCAGGCCAGTGGAAGGTTCTCTCCAACCGTGGCGACCGGCCGCCGTGCTTCGTTGAGTTTAGTGCGGAGGACAACTCGGTCAATGCAATCTGATGCACCTCGCGATGGGATCCTACCTGACGAAGATGCCGTACGATGGGCTGAGGCCTACCGACAGAAACGGGCCAGTAAAAGAAAGAGAAAGGAGGAAGAGGACGACGACCGTGTTTTGGTTGGCACCAAAGTTGACGAGAGCCATGCCAACTGGGTCACGGCTTATAATATGCTGACCGGGATCCGGGTGTCTGTCTCAAGAACCAATGCCAAGCTCGATCGAGAACTTACGGATGCTGACTTTGAAGCAAAGCAAAAGTCCACTTTTGATATGTAAGTCTTATGATTCCTATACACTGCGTAATGGAGTTGACACTGATCACCCTGCTTCATAATTAGCACCGGAAATGAACTTGTTCCCTCCGCCAAGTATGATTTCAAGTTCAAGGACTACGCGCCCTGGGTTTTTCGACGATTACGAACTCTCTTCCGTCTCGATCCTGCCGACTATCTCATGTCATTAACTGGCAAGTATATTCTTTCCGAACTAGGCTCTCCAGGTAAAAGCGGAAGTTTTTTTTACTTTTCTAGAGATTATAAGTACATTATCAAGACAATTCACCGCGCCGAGCATAAATTCCTCAGGAAGGTTCTCAGGGATTACTATAACCATGTTCAAAATAACCCCAACACACTTCTTTCGCAGTTTTACGGCCTGCATCGAGTTAAAATGCCCTATGGCAAGAAAATTCATTTCGTTGTTATGAATAACTTATTTCCTCCTCATCGAGATATCCATACGACGTTTGATTTAAAGGGCTCGACTATTGGTAGAGACTACAAGGAAGACGACCTGGAAAAGAACCCTCGCGCAACACTCAAAGATCTGAACTGGCTGAGGCGACAACAGCATCTGGAGCTTGGTATTCAAAAAAAGAGCCTATTTCTAGAGCAATTGCGAAAAGACGTCGTGCTTCTTAAACGATTGCAGATTATGGACTACTCCTTACTTATCGGCATACACGATCTATCACGTGGAAACGAAGAGAATCTTCGTGACAAGACTCTGCAGGTTTTCAACCCCGGTGGTGAAAAGTCGGCAACGGACGAACTGCCCTCGGTACTTCTGAGAACTCCCTCGAAGATGGAAAGTGTACGGAAAGCTCGGGAGCTGAGGGAGAAGATTCGACAGGAGCGGCCGGTTCCTATCGGTCAATCAGACAAGATGCCGGATGAACTGGGAGAAACACACGCTCGCCCAGGCTTTGTCTTCAACCAGGATGATGGCGGGTTTCAAGCTACGCATGAGGATAATTCGCCAGCTGAGGAGGTCTACTACCTGGGTGTCATTGACTGTCTGACACACGTAAGTATTGAACAAGCTTGATGAAGCGGATCCAGTGTTCCGTTATGCTAACGTGGAGCGTACATAGTACGGTATGATCAAGAAGATTGAGCATTTCTGGAAGGGACTATCAAACGACCGGAGTCAAATATCTGCCCTGCCTCCAGAACAGTATGGCGATAGATTCTACAACTTTGTAGAAGGTATCACGATGTCTGCGGAAGAGGCTCGCAAGGAAGCTTTGCAAAAGGAGCGGGAAGCAGTAGAAGGCAAGGCTTCCACAGATAAATCAGCGTCGGTCAAGCATAATTCGACACACAAGCGTAGCCACGGTGTTCCTCCCATGCCAGATCACTTCCCACCTGCTCCGCCTGGTGGCTCCTCGCCCACAGAGGTTCAGGAAACAATGGAAATGGCATCGAAACAAGCGCGACGAACAGAGTCTACTGGGATATCTGAATCAGACGTACCAGACCGAACTTTAAAGACAACCACCACTTCACCGGAAAAGCGCGAATCGTTCCAGCACGAGCCTGTCTTGCCAATCGTTGAAGAAGCTAGCGAGAATAGTCGGAACGAAGGGAGCTCATTCTGGGGCATTTCATCGAAATTGAAAAAAGTGAGCGCCGCAATACCTCCTGCACCAACACAGCCGCCGCCGCCAACACCCCCGAAGGACCAACCGCCTCCGCCTCCCCTTAAATCTGGAGGCACAGAAAATGGACAAACTCTGCGGCCGCGACTGAGTAAAGAGAGCCTCAACAAAAACCTCCCGCCGCTGCCAAAGGAAGAGGGTATGCAAGAGAACGGCGTGCGCATGATTTAGGACACGGGGACGTGGGATTTCTGCTGCTTTCCACTAAATCTGACTCCACCACACCGGTGACGGTCAATTATTTCGCGCCAACATTTTTCATTTGTATTGCAGTACTCCAGCACAATATGGCGCATCTTATTTGGCGCCTGAAGCGAGCGACATGGTATTTCGAAGGCGGATAGTCCGGTGTAAAATGACGGGGTGGGGGAAAGTGGTGACAAGATAATGAAAGAGGCAATATGGTTTCTGTTAGAGTTGAAGGCTTTTGCGATAGATATCCTGTATGGATCGAAGAACCAGGAGGGGTTCAAAGTAGGAGGGGTTGGGATAAACTCTTGTGAACCATGATGGTATCGCAGGCAATTATTCTTATGAATTTCTGTCTTTATTTGCTTTCTTTTGTCACAAAGAGACATGGATGATACCACTGATGCATCGAGCATGCCTGCCAACAACAAGTTGCCTTTTTTTTTTCTTTTTCCTTTGGCTGCTCCCTGGTTCGGCGTTTTGTAAACGATGCCGTAGTCAAAGCTGCATCTTTTTCCTTTCGCTTTTTCTTTCTTAATTTTTTTTTTTTTTTTTTTTTTAACAATTAAAAAAAGGGGTTTTCAATTCTACGGTTTTCAATTCTACTCGCCTTGTATTGTGCCCGTCCCGCGAAGGATTCGAGAAGCTACCTATGTACATGGCTGAGAGCTGGCCTACCCTAAGCTCGTCGTACCAAGCCTAACCTCAAATCCACCAGCCTTTAGTTACTCCGTACATCTCTACAAAGCGACAGCAAAATGAACGGTGCGTGCTTCCCAAGTTGCGCGATGCAATCCCAACATAGTAACGGATGCGAAACTCCCGACGCAACATGCAGCGTGCCCACGCACATCCAACTTCTGCATGTTGGCTGTACCAATCTGCAGAGGTCTCGTCGATAAGCGCATTGCGGTAGTCGACTAGGTCTAGAATCACGCCTGCCGTTCTCCCTCCCTCTTCACGCCTCCGGCCTCCCCCCCCATCTTCTCCCTGGCAGACCAGATGAAACCCGGCGATGCGATGACAGGAAAAACAAAACAAAACAAGCCAAACCCCCACGCTCTGGGGAGAGAAGCCCAACTCAGCCTTGTCAATTTCCCACGCGGAGACATAATCTGATCTAAGATGCTTCTAAACCCGGCGAGGCTGTGCTATGCTCCATGGCACGGTACCAGGTGCCTGGATTACTTTTTAACAATTCTCGGTCGACAAGCCGACGGGCCAGCAGCAGCCCCAGCCCAATCAATCACCCTCCACTCGCAGGAGCAGGAAGGACAGCAGTCGGAACTGATTGAACGGGCACGTCAGCAACGATAAGCGTCTATAAGCGCGATCTTACATGGGTTAGTTGGCGTGGCATAAGCGCACCCACGCTCACGGCCTGCTTCGCCACGATACAAAAAGGCACGGAGTAGCTGCGGTGTATGTGGCTGCTCGGCCAATATCTCGGAGGACACAGGCTGGAGATGACATCTTGGCAGACGCGGGCGCAACAATAGTCTGGCTCGCGGCATCATCTCATTGAACTTCCTGGGACGGGCGGAACCAATATTTCTGGCAGACTGCATATGCTGTGTTATGATTGCGCGGCCCTTTTTCCTGCATGTCGTGACTTTGTGACTTGTCTTGTACTCTTTGCGCGTGCCAGCAAGCCGAGGCAGGCAGGCAGGCAGGCAGGCAGGCGAGATGCATGCATGCATGCAACTAGTACGGAGTACATGCAAATATCCAGCATGCACGACCACTCATGCCCCCCCCACTCGCGCCCATGACAGAAACAGCACAGCCCGATAAGCCTTGCAGCAAGCCACGAATTGCAGCCGTTCACAAGGACGCATTAGCCGCCGGCGCTTAGCTCCGCTGCTAGAATGGACAAGGGCCATCATGCGTCCCATGAACCTTCAAGCCCCTCGCGTCAAAGCAAGCAATCACCGCTTCATTGCCCTTGTAACTCTCTGCAGCCACGCTGGTCAGACTGGCGCTTATGCACTATTCCAGGAAATCGCCTACATCGCAGCAACCCCAGCCTCTTGGGCAAGTCCTCTCGCCCAGCGCGGAGAGAAGGTCCGGTTCTGGCAGAATGCACCGCCCGGGCTTTTCTGGAAAAGCTCGTTTCGGCCCCAATGTCGCAGTCGCTGTATTCCGAACCTGTCCAATGGACTCATTCCATCTGCTCGAACGGCAGGGATCATTGTGAAGAGGGAAAAAAGAAACTCGTAGGGCTGGAATAATATCGGATTCGACGGAGCTAAACACCACCACCCTGGTCAGACCGAATGACGGCTGCTGGGGCTTGCCAATCGCGTACGTCTCTAGTGCAGTACCTACATGTATCGAGGACACATGTATTTGGCATTGCAGCTCATGGCTACGCCGGCCCCCATACATGCATACAAGGGTGTCAGAATAGAATCCCTTTGACCGGTGGGTTATGCTCATTTCGGTCCGGCAGTCTCATGATGACGATGATGGTGGTGGTGATGGCTTGCTCCAGCCCCAGGGCTGGTTGACGCGCGGGAGTGCCCGCCTATTCTTACAACCTACAACCCACTCGGCCTGGCTGGCACATGGGCGGGCATAAGTTGGGGGTCTCTCGACGACAGCCAGGGAAAAAAAATAGGAATATAGAAAGAAGCTGTGAGCCGTCAACCTCCACTCTTCCCCAATCTTATCTGACGGTATCCTCTGACCCCATCAACCGGTCTAGACTAGACGTGCAAGGGGGCAAACCCATGCCATGAACCCTCCGTCCTTCAGCCCTACTGCCAAACTATACCAATCCCCCGGCCAGACAGGGAATATATCCTTCTTAGTTTCTCATGTCATTCACACTTGCTGATGTAGCACGGGCCAAGGCACAAGGCATTCTTTCAGCACTTCCACCCAGAGCGGGAAACAGGAAAGGCCCCAAGAGTCTACCGACGCCCGTTCAGTTGGAATCTCCCATCTCAACAAAAGGCCCCCGTCTCATATAATCGCGGCCGGAGTGATCAATTGCCGAACCAAAATCCCGGCTGCTTCCTTTCATTCGTTCATTTTCCGTTTCATATCGGCATACGTCTGACTATCCATCAAGCCACTTATCTTATATCCCCCATCAGCCGTGCGGTGTTTCGGATGCCTCCTTCTGCCGTACAAGTCAGGAAGGGAAACGCGGCATATTTAATGAGTGAGGATGGCCGTTTGATGGAGCAGAGGCAGCAGCAGAGGCAGCAGAATCAGATGCCCCAGAGAGCTATTCTGCCCAGGCTTTTACCGTCCAGCAAGAAGCCAGCATCGAAACCCGCAGTGTTGAAGAGCCCTGTGAGAATAAGAAGAGGCATTATTGCTGGTAGAGTGAGGAAAGCTGCTACTGCTGCTGCTGCTGCTACGACGACGACGACGACGACGACGGCCGTTAAGAGAGACAGGCAAAGCTTGCCGGAAGTTCCTGGGTTTATGCCCCTGTTCCCTCAAGTCATGCCTTCAAGAAGGAGCACGACTTGGAAGGTGAGTTTTTCCTCGGGCGTGAAAAGCCACTCTGTTTCTTTGACACCGGTCTTGGCATCTTCAACGTCCATGCATCATGGAACATTGTCTTACTGTCCAACAACCCAGAGTTCAATAGCCATTGTCTACTTCACACACTCTCTGGCCATGGCACATCACAGCAACTTTGTTCACTCCCACTCCCTTCCAAGACGGCCTCTACCCATCCCCAGAATCTTGATCTTTTCCTTGAATTGCACCTCTCTTCACCGTTCACCGAGTATCAGCCACTAACACTAGCCGGTTCATATAGCCGCCCCAGCCCTCCACGGCGCAACTCATCGAAGCCCTCAACAGCCACCGCATCAACACACTTACCGAGCTTGTCCGGATCGAACGCATTGCCGCGGCCTGCACCTCTCCCTCGGAAGCCCAGGCCTTCCAGTCCCCCATGACAGCCGCCTGGATCCACTACGTCACCTCGCACCAGCTCACCACCGAGCTGCGCAACCTCACGCCCAATTACCCCCTGACGGCGGACGTCATGCGCGAAGCTTACTCCCGTGTGCGGAGCGACCCAGCTGCCAACCGCAGCTGGAACCTTGCATGGCTGTGCCTCATGAAGGTCAAGGACGACGGCCTGATAGCGGTGTATGCGACGCTCGAGGCCATGAAGCCCGAGATGTGGGGTGGCAAGAGCCCCAGCCCTGAAGATATCTCTCAGCTGGCGGCTTGTTTTGAGGCCGAGTGGTCGGCCGCGGTGGACAGGATGCTGAGGCATTGGAGTACACCGCCGACTTGGTGTTGATGAGCTCCGAGGGAAGGACTGGGGGGATGGTCGGCGTTTTGGCATTTTTGGCATTTTTGGTTGCGCGTGGCATGGGAAACGGAAAACTGGACTGGCATGGTATGGCATGGCATGGATTGGATAGCGTATGGTGTTTTGGGCAACAAAAGGATTTGGCATGGTTTGGGTGGGTGGGTGAGTGGCTAGTTATGTGGCCGGCGCATGGACAGGTGCATTGCAAGCAAGGTTGGGCTCCGTTCATTTCATATTCTGTTGATTTATTCATCGGGTCGGTTGGATCGTCACGTCGGAGTCTATGGATTTTCATATTGTTTGGTCGGTTTTTGTGTCATAGCTGCCGGAGTTAGTTTTTGCAAGATTCGTTTGTCCCTTTATCTTCAAGGCATGAGTTTTCCAAACAGTGGCTTGCCTGCCAAGTGCCTCTCCCCTCTTTTAATGGTTCAACTGGTCCTTTCTGGGATATCAATGCGCCTGTAAATTGCTAGTGCGCTGCCATGCCATGGGCAGAACTCGCAGCTAAGTACACACAGGACTATTTCTACAAAATTGACAACCTTACTCTTGTATTCGTAATGTGCGCCTTTATATACCAAAACATGTATGTATATCCAAAGAAAGTGATAAACATCATCATACCTCGTCACAACATGCCGACAAGCCACAGCTCAAGCAGCAGCAGCTTCTTCTCCTTCTCCTTCTCCTTCTTCTACTCCATGCTCCTCCTCCCAGTCCTCGCTCTCCAGTCCCTCGCCGCGTATGAACAGTGACAGGCACCAGCCCATCAGGGCAAGACCACCAAACAAGCTCCACGCAAGAGCCTCCCCCTTGGGCCGTATATTCACCGATAACGTAAAGAGACCACCGGACACAAACGGCCCAAAGCTCCGTCCTAGAGCGGACAGCGTTTGTGCCACGCCATTGAGTGTGCCTAGACTGGCGTGAGATGGGGCGGAATTCGTGATCTGCGAACGTTAGTAACGAGCTTGATGATGAAATGAGAGGACAAGTATGGAGAAGAAGACCCACCAGCAGCATCACGCTGGACAGTCCGCCCACGGCACAAATGTTCTTCAGCACCAGCACCACAGCCAGCTCGGCATACAGCCAGACCCGTCCGGTACCGACGCCCAAAGGCGGGTCATCATCGAGATAGCCCACCCACGGCATCAACAAGAGGCTGACTCCTAGGCCAAGTAGAGCATATCTGTACGACCCCAGGTTCCCAATCTTGGACTTGATGGGCTGGAAGAGAAAGGCCTGAAAAATAATAGTGGCAAGACCGGCCGCGCTGAGGCTGAATCCGATTTTGGAGGGACCCAAATCGCGGCCGGCCGGAGCTGGCGCCGATGCAAAGATGGGATAGAGGCTGTTGAAGCTGATGTTGGAAAGTTGAAACACAAGATAGGTTGCCAGGAGAATGAGGGTGGTGTGGTTGAGGAGGTCTTTCCACACGGGTTGTCGATTGTCGTCGTGGTTGTCGGACTTCGCAGCTTGGTCGTCGGCTGTGGCATCCCCGTTATCAGAGGACGCTGACGATGACGCGGATGAAAGAAGGGGCTGCTGCGTAGCAGATGCCTCTGCGAGTCGTGAGCTCCAAGAAACTCTCTGTTTATCGGGCGCGTCTGACCCGCTAACCCATCCGACCAATTTTGTAACCCAGGCCGGCCGCCAAGGACTGGCGCCGCTCTCGTTGAGCGTCTCTTCGAACCAGACACCCACCACAATCACGCTCAAGCCTAGCATCGCGGCTCCCAGCACATTCGGCCCCAGATAAGGATACTCTGTCCCCAACTTGTTCACTAGAACGCCCCCCAACGCAGGACCCGTGATGCTCCCCAAGGAATAAATGACGGGCAAGTAGGTAAATGCCCTGCTCTGGTTCGATCTATCCGTAACCTCACCCAACACTGTTGGAACACATGCCGCATTGCCATTCAGAAAGCCCATCAGAGCATGTATAAGCACCATCTGCCAATACGCCTTGCAGAGACCAAACACGCAGAAGCAGCACATGAGCGAGAATGTACCGGCTATGAGGACCGGTTTGCGACCAACAATGTCAGAGGCATACCCCCACAAGAAATTGGTTGACAGCTGCGCGAGTGCAAACGCACTTGCCAGCGTGCCGACGTACAAGCCGCCTTCTTCAGCGGGCACACCAGGCATAGAGGCCACCATTTCGGGGAGATATGGCCCGATGGAGTTGAGCGCTGTTTGTTCTGAGAGCGACAGAAAGGCTAGGAGGAGGAGCTGTCGTATTGGCAACGGCGTTTCGTCATGTTCGTCATCGGGGGATGACGCTTGTGAGGATGCCGAGCTGGCTTCGGAGCTGGAGATGGGCGGCTCCAGAGGCGTCTTGGGCGGCTGCACAGGGAATGTCTGGTAGCGATGGACAGACGATTGCCGACGGAACGACCCTATCGATGGGATCGGGGCGCCGGCGTGAAATGACCCTGTAGATGCTGTTCTTGCGGCGCTGTCGTGCTTGGGCATGACAACCAGCTTGGGGCGATCCGGATGTTTCGTCATGGCGGCGGTGATTTGTATGGAAGAATGCTGGTGATACTGTGAATATTCGAACGAGCAAGATGCACGGTCCAGTTACTCACTCTCTTGCTAGATTCAAGCCCCCTCTGCGTGCTCCAGTAACCATTCACGTCTGGCAACAGCACGGTGGGAGTCTAGAGAGTGTTGACGCTCGTCGCGCGTCACACGCAGTCTAGAGCAGTCGTGGGATCAATTGCATCGTTTCGGACCGGCAACAAAGGGAAGGACGAGGACTGAGACTGGCACAGCTTGAAAAGATGACTTTTCTGTGAAAAAGGTCGATAATTTAGTCCGCTGCGCCGGTCGGGGAAAAGAAAGACAATATGAATTGGTCCGGTTTAGCCTCATTTCGTTCGTCTGCATGGCAAATTCAATGATTGGACGACGTCACTGCGGGTTGTCGGTCAGTTGTCGGCTATGGGCTTACTACTCCGTAACTAGCAAGCAAGCAAGATGGTTGAGGGTAGTAGGCTGCATTTGGCTAGGCCCAGGCTTCTAACTGCCCGCTGTCGCCATGCAGGCTGCGTCTCTGAGGCTGGCAAGGCTGCTGGAGGCGTTGGTTCATTACCGTTGAAAGGCAAGGAAGGTATTCCGTACTCCGTTACGGCACTTTCTTCGTCAGCTAATTAATTGCGCGTAATCAGCGGCATTAGACCACATGTCGCGCACTGAGAACGGAAAAATGGACCACTGTTTCTAGTTAACATGTATTGAGAAGAACATACTTATCCCTAGCCTTCCATCGTACAACCCGCATTCTACCACGCTGCAGCATTATTTGTGCCGCCAACCTGAGAAGCATCACAAGTCTCCAGTTCTAAACAACTCGAGATGCACACGCTCCAGCGGCACCCCCCTGCCGACCAATTGATCCCTGATTTCGACCATCCACTCTTCGGGCCCGCAGATATAATATCCTGCCGTGTTATCACACAAATGCAAGGCTCCCTCCTCTGCAAGCTTCTCCATACTCAGTGAGCCTTCGTAATCATAGTCAATGCCCTTCTTGTCCCCCTTGCCCACGCTCTTGACAAACACAGCCCTCTTGATGCTGCTGTTGTTCTGGCTTGTCTCGCGAATATGCTTGCGGAAGCACAGACTATCTGAGTGGCGAGCAGCTTGAGCCCATGTCACGGGCCTCGACGGGTTGGACGACTTCAGAATGGAGTCCAGGATGGACACCATCGGCGTGGCCCCAACGCCAATGGATAGAAGAACAACAGGGATGTCGGGAGCTGCCGCAGCAGGCTCAAAGAAGAATTCACCACGTGGAGGACTCAGTGCCACCTCGTCACCGACTTGGTACATGTCGTGAAGTCTGTTGGAAATCACGCCTTTAACTTTGCCTGCCGAGAGGTCGTCCAAGGTGGTGTTTTCGTTGGCGCTCTCCTTCTTGACGGACACGCGGTACTGCTTCATGTTGTTTTCTGGCGCAACGCTCAAACTGTACTGCCGGCTCTGCAGCAGACCATCGAGCTCTGGGATAGGCAGCTGCACCGACACGTACTGGCCCGGCTTGAACGCCGGCAATGGCCTACCGTCCACAGGCTCCAAGTGCAGACTGACAATTGCTTCTGTTTCCGCTTCCTTATTGACAATCTTGAACGTGCGCCACGTCTGCCAATCCGCCGCCTCGTCATATAGCTGCTGCTCCCTCTGGATAAACACATCTGCGAGCTGGCCGTAGGCCGCGACCCATGCATCCGCGATTTCTGGCGTCAAGGCATCTCCCAAGACCTCAGCGAACGCGCCGACCAAGTATTTACCGACAATGGGGTACTGGTCAGCCTTGATGAACAGGGAAGCATGCTTGTGGGCGATCCGCTCGACGGCATGATGCAGCTTGGGCAGGTCATCTATGTAAGAAGCGTAGGCAAATACGGCGTTGGCGAGAGCGGCTTGTTGCGCGCCGCTTTGCTGGTTCCGGAGAGAAAAGTAGTTCTTCAGCTCTGGATGTGCGGCGAGCATGTTCCGGTAGAATGTAGCCGTAATAGTGCTGCCGTATTGTTTTACCACCGGCGCGGTGGCCTTGACAGTGGCTATCTGCCGTGCTGTAAGGGCCATTCTGTTCTGACAAGAGTGACGAGTGCATGCGGGTTTTAGTAAAGAGAGAAATTTGATTGGATATCAAATTTGTCTGAATGTAATCATGCAGAGCGTGCCATGTAACTAACAGATCTTATGTCGAGGCATAGGATACTGGCGAGCGCTATTTATACAGTCTGCCACATTCCATTATTCCTGATTCCACGCTCAAAAGACTATTCACAGCATGTTCCTAGCTTCGAATCATAACGAAAGTAAGCGGCGGAGATCCGGAGAAGCTAGAATCAATCCATTATTCATCCGTCATGACAGTTATAGGGAAGCCCACCGTTGTGCAGTGTTGAGGGAGGACAACGTCAAAAAGCTGTGCCGTGGTAGGCTGGGTTTAACCTCGACCGGGGGCTGTAAGAGGGGGCCTGTCAAAGCCAATTTTTGATGGAGCTGGTGTGTGAATGAGTGAGCGAGTGGTCTGATTGTGAGCCATGCCTCCGGGGAAGAACCGGAATCGGGTGATCGGGTGTCTGTGGATAATCCAGGACATTCATGCTGCCGCCGTGATTCCGGATATGCTCCATCCATGATCCGCTATGTGGCTGACTCGTCCCTGAAGCCTCGACAGCGGAAACTAAACTGCTTTTAGCCCATCGGCAAACAGTCCCTCAAGCCGAAAAGAATGAAGTTGAATGTGTTAATTTTTTTTAATTTTTTTTTGCTTTGCCTTCCCGTTCTGTTATCCAGACTCGTGACCACATCACACCACTAGTTATTGCTCACACAGTTTG
Source organism: Conoideocrella luteorostrata (assembly GCA_032433595.1). NCBI lineage: Eukaryota > Fungi > Ascomycota > Sordariomycetes > Hypocreales > Clavicipitaceae > Conoideocrella > Conoideocrella luteorostrata. Next base: position 111,068 of record JASWJB010000043.1, read on the forward strand.
ATCAAAAGTTCCAGCCGCGACCTCGGTTGCGATGCACAGCTAAGATTCGGCTCTACAAGGCATTTCCAGCAGGCAACATACAAAAACACCATTCACCCTAGCCAAGGCTTACCGAGCGCTGCTCAATTGAACCAATTCGTTGAGAGCTATTCTATGCTATGTGTTCCCTCCAATCCATCTCTATAAAGCCCTAACACAACATCGAAGACGCCCTACTTTGCGCACAAACAAGCCTGGTTGGAATTCCAACTGGGACAAGACAGTCAGTAGGAGCCTGCGCCGATTCTGTCCCATTCATGCGTTCACAGCAGACTCGTATCAAACGTTCTAAATAAGAAGTACAAGCGCTTGCAGGAACTCGGATTTTAGTCGCCAGTAATTCGAACTATAGTTGGCTTGGCCGAAGAGAAAGAAACTCGATGCATTCCTGTCAAATACGTCCGAACGGTATACGAGTCATCCGTTGCATCATAGAACGTATAGTCGTATGTTTCTGTATTTTCAAACTCCAAAAGATAGTCATACAATCCTCTCTCTGTACTCAGTAGTCGATAACGCTTTATGCCGGTTATTTTCGCCGTATCATCTGCTACCCCTATCCATTCATCGCTGGACCGGCTGATGCTAGACCATGGCCAATGTACAGGGATGTCAAAGGATTTCTTGCTGCGACCAATTATCTCAGCTCCGCGCTCTGCGTGTTGTGTGGTTGGAGCACCAGAGGCGCAATAAGAGCACAGAGCAAGGATACTAAGAAGGTTTTTCATAGCTGCTAGGTGAAACAAGAGACTTCCTGGGGGAAAATTTGAGAAAAAAAGATTCTTTTGTAATAAGTATGGAAGACTCAAAACACCAAGAGGGCATACCTCATCGGGCTTTATATAGTCTTCGTTTTATGGAGGAGGAAGAGACGGGAGTTGTTGCCAGTTGTCACAATACGTTATGTTCTTACCAAGGGGCTATGCTGGCTAAGTCGACTCCACGTAGATGGTTCATGCCCAAGTGATTAAGCTTTAAAGCAGCCACACCTAAATGGGGCTCATGTCGTTTATTTTTAACTTGGTGATATCTGCCAACGCGTTGCGACGGCCCCACGCCTCAACCTCCAACGGATTCTTCACCCATAACCACCAATCCCGTCATAATAAGTGCCTTCCAGCAGATCTGATATTGGTCCAAGGTAACGATTTGAACGGGAAACATGTCTGTTTATTTAGCAATTGGTGGTAGACAGTACTGCAATCATATTATGGATACAATCGTCCTTGAAAGTAGGGGTCATAGATTCAAAGTACATGTATGAATAGGCCTGAGAGAGCGATATGGCAATACACTGCGCCAAGGACCTTGCATTGAAAGTAGGAGCCATACAGGATGAGGAACTTGCATTGAAAGTGACCACTCGGCAGTAGCAGGGTCTTTCCCCCCGTTTTTCGGAGTATGCTGAACCTTTGAGTCAGGATATATTTTACAAGGGCGTGATTCATGAAAGCAAGCAAGGTTATCAGCCGTCGGGTTTATCTGCCGCCTTAACCAGCTGCATCATTTGCAGCCAGAAAACAGCAAAAATGAACTATGTGCTTGGCATTTTAGCCTAATTCAGGCAGCTAGGCAGGCAGCCCTCGTCTACAGAGTGGTGTAGTGCATGAAAATGCAAATAAATAGAGGGGCTTTGCAAAGCGGAAATTGGGGGGATTTCCATACTCCTCTACTGAATTTGGCGGACAAGAATACCCAGCACGACTCTTATCCATGCTTTATGAAGGCCAACAAGCTTGCTTGCTTTCGTGGACCACACCGTAACAGCTGTACAGCATGAACTCATCACGAGGTAATCGTCAATCTGCACTGAATCCGGCAGGTGGGGTCAATTATTTACGGAAGTAAGCCGCTGTTAGATCCAGGCTTCTGAAGGGGCACAAATGCATTTACTTCATAACTACGGAGTATATTACTCCGTATATTGTGAGAGTCAGAGTCATTCCCGTGGGTGGAGTTCGTTCGTATTTAGGTTGGTCAGCCATACTGGATCTTGATTGACTCAAGTACCAGTTGAGCTACCATCCTGTTGACCATTGACTTTGCGGCGGCAAGCTGTAAACTTTACGGAACAGGTCCAGCCTGGCTACTTCTTCTCAAACAACCGCAACACATCTTTGTTGCCCCGAGCCGCTGCAACATCGATCGCCGTCTGGTGCCCATTGTCCTCCAGCATGGCATCGACTCCCAAGTCCATGAGAAACTGGAAGCGCTCGGCTCTCCCACCCGCCAACACATGCAGGAGGCTTCTTCCTTCACCATCCCTCGCACAGAAGTCGGCGCCCAGCTCCTTCAAAACCCCCGTGACGCCCTCCAAATAGTCCCCTTCACTCTCGCCATATGGGTAACGGCGATTGTCACCCACTGTACTTTTGCACCATGCAAACACAGGCGTCTCGCCTCGCTTGTTGCGTGCGTTGACGTCCAGACAGTGCTTTTCTACCAAGAGCTTGAATAGCCGCGTGCCGTCTTCCCGCCCCAACGCCGGTGCGAGGATGTGCAACGCCGTCTCCCCGGTGTTGGTGACGGCAGACGCGTTGGCTCCGGCGTCGAGCAACGCCATGGCCGGCCGGGTGGTGGTGTCTCTGCGCGCCGACGCGAGCATCGCAAAGTGCAGAGGCGTGCACCCGCCAATGTCAACCTGGTGCATCAAAGCTGGTGCATGGCCGAGGATATACTGCAGCGATACGGGGGATTCCGCGCTGCGGTAGTTGCCGCGGCAGCTGCGCAGGCTCAGGTAGTGCAGGGCGTTCCTCCCAGCGTTGTCACGCGCCTTGATGTCTGCGCCCAGAGCAAGCAGCCGCCGGAATACAGTGGTGGCCGGGCCGTCGCTGCAGTGGACTGGGTGGACGGGGTGGTCGAGGCCGTCTCGGCTGGCGCACGCGGCCAGAAGCACGGTTTGCCCGTCGGCGTCTTTGCAATTGACGTCCAGCCGCGGCAGCCTGAGGAACTCCTCCATGGCCGTTGCGCGGTCCTCTCGCAGCAGACTATGCATTATAGTGCACTCTTGATAGTTTCTGGGCACGGCGATGGTGGGGCTCGTAGGTGTTGGCGCTAGGATGTAGGCGCTACTTTCCCCGTCGTCGTCGACATCGCACTCGGCAGCATCGTTGCCTGTTTCTCCTTCTTCCGTCCAACGTACACGCCGCAAATACTTTGCCATTGGGTCAGCACCATGCTGCAGCAACAAGCGTATTATTTCCCTACGGGCCTCGGTCTCGTGTGTGTGGGCGGCATGATACAGTGCAAATAAATCCCAAGACTCGACATCGTTCTCCCCCGGCCAGAGACGCATATTCTTGGGTTTACCCTCGATATCGTTTTTGTCGGGCCGCATGTTGGCATCGGCGCCTCGAGAAAGCAGCACCCGCACAATTTCGACCTTGTTTGAGTCAATCGCCGTCAGCAGGCATGTAGGCGTGACCCGCGAGCCATTGTCCAGAAGTAGGTGCATCAGGTCTATATCGTGTGTAGCGTGTGCCAGGCACGACATGCCCTCTGAATCCACGGCATTGACGTTGGCGCCGGCATGGACTAGCACCCGGCTTGCTTCTTTACTAAAGATGCCCCCTGTCTTGCTTGCTGCGAGAGCTACTTGGAGGGGAGTTTGACCCCTGTAGTTGGTGATTTCCATATCAGCGCCTTGTTGGATCAAATACGGCACTGCCTGATGCGCATGCCACCAGGAATGTCCTTCAGCGACATGCAGAAGAGCGGACGTGTCTGTCTCATGTGCGGGGATTTCTCCTGTAGGAGTTACCTGGTTCGGATTTACACCCAGCTTTTCAACGAGAACCTTGACCACGTCCAGGTTGGGTTGCACTCGCTGCACTGCTCTGAGGAGAAGGGGGAAATCATCGTCAGAGCCATCGTCACCTCCCTGCTTGTTTTGGCGGTCATCATGGTTGTTGCCTTTCTTGGTTGTTGCCTGCCACAGTCCAGGTCGAGATGAATCTCCGTAGGCGTGCCATTCACCATCAGCAAACCTCGCATTGGCCTCCATGCAGCCGATCTTTTCTACTAATGAGGCGAATCCGTGATATGCTAGCAAAGCGAGATTGGACATCCCATACCGCTTTGACTTGACGAGAAAGTCGGTTCCCATCTCCTGCAGCAGCGGAATAGAATGGTACATGCGACTCACTAGCAGACGAACGAATATGTCGACGTTGGGGCATCCCTTGCCCAGCACAGCATCATCACGCTCTGTTAATCCTCTGATGATGTCGTCCGCCGTCCTTGCCATGTTCTCATGCATTAGTTGAGAGAACGAGGGAGAATGAACCCTGTAGTTCTCCTCTTCCTCTGGACGATATTTGTCCAGACGCTGTTGAGCACAGGTATTGGCATAGTTGAAATGCTCAGCATCCCATGTGTCACCGTCCAGCCTGTAATAGAATCCATCCACGCGCTTCGCTGGCCGGGCTCCCCGCTCTAGTAACATGTCAACGATCTCCTCCATTCTTGTTTCTACTGAAAAAGGAAGCCCGGCGGGACCACCCGAATATGTCCGACCTGGAAGGCCTCGGCATGTGTCGGACAGCTTAAGTGCAAGCATGTCTGGTTTCTGATTGATGGTCCAGCGCTTCTCTTCGCCAGTGAATTTTCGGCATGCCTCGAGTAGACCTGGCATTTTCAGATCAGCACCAGCTTCCAAGAGAATCCCGACGGTTTCTGGGGTACCCGATTGGCACGCAAAGTGTAGGGGCGTATAGTCGCCATAGCTGAGCGTGGCTGTGGTTGGGGTTGCATTGACGTGTTTTGTCAGCCATGCAGTTTCTTGGTTGGCATCGCCCCCATCTGCTGCGATTTGCCTCTGTCGAGCCCTGAGATGTTCCAGCAGCATACCAACCACGTTTGACTGACGGTAGCGAGCGGCGAGGTGCAAAGCCGAGAGCCCCTCGTGCGTCTGACGTGTGGCGTCAGCGCCGGCATTGAGGAGCTTCTTGGGATACACCTGTCCCAGCGTACAGGCCATGTGAAGTGGCGTGATGCCCTCGTTGTCCGCCACGTCTACAGTCTTCATCATGGACATGACATAGTCAATGGCCGTTAGCGGCCGGCGGTGGTACTCGTCGTCCACGTTCGCCGAGCACAGAACATGTAGAGCCGTTTGACCCTTGTAATTCCTTTGCTCTATATCTAGTCCCAGATCCAACAGCTTGCCATATAAGGGCACGTATTCCCGTCCGTCAGGATAATCGTGGTATCCATCGCGCTTGGCTAGTTCGTGGAGCAGGCTATTGCCGGAATGGTCCAACGCGTTCAGATCCATTCCCAGATCAGCCAGGGATTCTAGTACCCTGGAAGAAGATAGCGTTGTGTAATCGATGAAGGCAATGGCTTCGTGCAGTAGTGTACGCCCACGATTGTCCCGGCAAGAGGCGATGGCTCCCCTTTCCATCAATGATTTGATAGACTTAATGACACCCTCGACCGTGAATTGTGAAGAGGATGAGGCGAATTCACCACTTATCATGTAGAACAGCAACGTCCGTCCCTGCCTATCAACCTCGTTCGGGTCAGCGCCTGCGTTTATCAATGCATCGAAGACGTCCAACATGTTGTCTTCTGTTGAACAACCGGCTCGCAACAACAGCAGCGGTGTCAACCCTTTCTTGTTGCGCAGACTAGGGTTGGCGTTTCTCTTGAGAAGGGCTTTGGCCACGTCGCCCGAAGCATTGTATCTGCCGAGGAGCATGTGCAGCGCGCCATCACCATTATTGTCTGTTGCACTACAGTCGGGCCCATACTCTAGAAAGGCCAGGATTGAGCTCCAGCTCATTCCACGAAGCATCCGCAGGAGAGGCGTCTGACCATCATCCCGTACGGCGTTGATATCGGCTTGTCCTTCCTCTACCAGAATAGAAATAACGTCTACAGATGGATCATAGTGCAGCGGAGTTGAACCGTAATTGTCTTTAGCATTGGCATCCGCACCGGCATCCAGCAATAGCCTCGTCAAGACTGGCGAGGTGGTAACGCCATGTAGGGCCGTCTGGCCGTGCCCGTTTCGTTGATGAATGTCAACCCCGCTGTCAACAAGTAAGGAGAATATCTCCCTAATGGCCTCCGGGTCCCTGTTAGTTTCGTATCGCGCTCTTAGTCCAAAGCCCACCAAAGCGTGTAAACAAGCCTGGGAGAGGACTTCTCTCTCGGAATGCACCAGACTCCTCATCCCACCGAATTCCGGCCCTGCATCGAGGCTGCATATAGCTGTGTCAGCTCCAGCCAGAATGAGCGCTCTTACAGAGTCCAAATCACCACAAGCACAGGCTAGATACAGGGGAGTAACGCCGCATACGGTGGCGTTAACGTCGACACCTGGCTGCTGTATGATTCGGGCCACGGCCTGTGCTTGTACTTTCTCTGCAGCCCAGTGCAAGGCTCGCTGCAAGCCTTCCTTGTTCAAAAAAGGCAAGAAGGCCGACAAGGCCTCCATATGGCCATTATGGCACGCATACATGAGCGGCGTATGTCCCGTGTCACTCGGCGCATCGCCACACCACCGCCAATGGTCCTCCTTTGTCTTGGGCGTGAGTGCATCGGCTCCAGCCTGCAACAATCGTGTCACTACCAAAGCATGATTGGCCTTGGCTGCCTGGTGAAGAGGCTTCAGCCCATGAATGCAATCGTCCTTTTCTGGACTGGCTCCTGCGGCAAGCAATGCTCCAACAGTTTCTGCATGCCCCTCTTCTGCGGCCCACCAACTATTAAAATTCGCACCAGGTTAGTTTTCTGTAATATAGCTAGAACAGTAGTCTCTTGAAATGGCAGAAGGAATTACTTACAGAGCCGTCTTCCCAGTTGCATCTACCTGATCCACCTCCATCGTCTTCAGCAGCTCTCTCGTGTAAGCCAACAGCCCTGCTCGCCCTGCGATATGCAGCTGCGTGACTGACCCTGTGATATGCAGCTGCGTGACTTCTCCTGCATCATCACGGCCGCCCTGCCAGGCCAGTTGAAGCCATGCCTTTCGGGATGACGTGTCGTCCAAGAGGCTGGCTACCAAGACGGTGACGTCTTGTTGGTTGTATCCCGCGGCCTCCGATTGGTGAATGTGATGGTGCCAATTGTCAACCGCGTACTTGGAGAACGGATGTTTGTGTGGCACCTTCATATTCTGGGAAAGGCGCCGCAAGAAAGTTTGGGACCCGGCATAGACATCGTCATCGATGACAACATTGACGGAACTCAGGCAACCGGACAGCATATACTGCAAGCAAACCGTGGCGAGACGGGCATGGGCTGGGCCGGCTTTCAAAACCGGAAAGTGAGATTTGTCAGCGTCGGATCGAGTAGCTCCCTTGAGATATTCCGTAAACGAGTGGTGGACCACGGAGACGGTTTCATCTGGCAGTATCTCCAGCAGAGGACCACATGCAATCCTGATAAGATCTTTGGCTGCCTTGAGGCCCTGAGTGTCATGCTCTGCTGGCAGGTGCACTTGGATCATGTCGGCCAGCTCCAGCAGCCTGAGGGGACGGCTGGCGTGAGTGACGGATTGTAGAAGCAAGTCTTGGATATCACGCGATACGCCGGATCTAGCCGCATGCTCTTGCAGCAAATTGGTGTAAAGAACATTAAGGTCCACCGGTAGCTGCGAAAGCACCGTGTTCACGTCGGCTCCGTCCTCTAAAAAGGCATCCATGGCTAGTTTGGCATAGAGGAAAATGCCATTTGCTCTGCCGGGCACTGCGTCCATGACACGGGCCCAGTCGTCCTTGGCAATGACAGACCTGCCCAGCGCCTGCCTCACAAACGTGGAAATGTCGATATCTACTTTCGTTTCTTCTAGTCGAATGCGGATACAGGGCAACCCTCTCAGCGGCACCTCCAGCTTCGGCACAAGTCGACTGGTCATCAGCACTTTGACCTTGTCTGGACGCCATTTGCCCAGTCCACCGAGAGCTGCTAGGAAGGCATCATTGCCATGGTCCATCTCGTCCAGCGCGTCGGCCACGCAAAACACCTTTTTGGGTAGACTGGAAAACGCCATCCGTAGGTCTTTCCACATATCTTCCATTGACATGGTGTCGATGGAACGTCCCTCTTTGACGTAGGTCTCCAGCTTAGCCTGCAGCGGGGGACTATAATCCAGCAGCTGATCCATCCAGTCGCGCAGGAGCGCCTGAGGCTCGTGGTTGGCATCGATAATCTGGCGGAAAAAGAAGAATAGCACAGGGCAGTCGGGATTGGCTTCGGCCAGTTCATGCACCAGCTTGGCTGCCATGACCGACTTGCCTGACCCTGGACAGCCCTGGATCCAGAGCAGGCCGCCTCGTCCCGAGTGCTCCAGCCAGTCTTTATATGTTTGATCGTTGGTCAACCATGAGCCTGTGCCGGCCACGTGAGAAGCCAAGTGTTTGCGATATTCGCCGCTGGGGAGGTCGTAGGACGTTGGCTGCAGCCATGATCGTATGCCCTGAATGACTTCTAGCGGTTTGGGAAGCATCTGCTCCGGGTTGTAGTTGCTGACTTGGCCATCGTCAATAACGACTAGATCGCTGTCGGTATCGCTGATGATACTTGCTTGTTGCTCCGAGGTCCCCATGTTGCTTCGCTAAGCAGTATGTGTTTGTGCCTTAAATGTTTCTGTGTTTCTGTGTTTTTGTGTGTTTCTGTACGGCTCTGCTGTCAAACACCGAAGTGAGTTTGGAACCAAAACAAACCGTGAAGCGACCTGAACCATATCATACCTCCAAAGCTCACTCCGGACGGTCATGGTTCGCCCTGTTTGAGCCTCAAGAAGCTGGTCCAAGCGGGCACACATTAGGCAACCCTGTGTTACAGTAAAAAGAGGCAGTGTCATTGATCTTGTGCAACCATATCCCCGTTTGCCTCGTTCTGCGATCCACACGTCCTCCCTTTCTCTTCTTCTTCCATGCTGGTTGAACAGCCCTGCTTGATTGCAAGCCCTTTTTTTTCCCGAGATCCCCGGAAACCTTAGTCACAGAGTAGTTGTATTGCAGATCTATGGGACTTGCCAACCCCTCCAGGGAGTCACATGAGTGGAAATTATTTGCGGGTGCGACGAAAATGTTAGTTGGAAGGGACGCCTCGGGCAAAATACTACAGCTGCCACTTCGCCGACAAATTACAGATGCAGCCAGCCGCGTAAGAATTTGGAGCGAAGGACAGTGGTAAGGATGCCGTGGTCAATTGAAGCTGATTATGTATACCAAGTCTTCGACGCGTATACGGTGACACCTTAAGGAGTGCGCAAAATGCTGCCAAAAACCCGAAAGTGGAAATCCCTGCAGATTCGATTTTGGTCAGTTTTGTCATTATTTCGTTTAAAATATAATTATGAGTAAAATCCACCATGTACTACTGTTTGAACTCTGCCTCGTACGCTCTCGAGGTCTTTCCGTGGCCGGGCATAATAAATACGCGTAATCAAGGAAAGGGCGGTTGGCGTAGTCTAGCATAGGAGAGTTGCTGTCCAGTCTCGGATGGAGCGCCTCAGGAAGTCCATAAGTTTATCTCACCGCGGGTTGAAAGTCGATCGATCAGGTCAGCGGCTGCGAGACTTCTCGACGCAGCAGACAGAACCAACTCGAATAGAGCAGCGCATATAAGACAAGCGGGCTCATCATGAGCGGCAATCATTGATGATGATGAGCTAGCCTAACTAGGAACGAATTGACACCCTACGGGTAGGTTGGGGTCGTACAAGAATCTAGCAAGCATGGTCGGGCAAATGTGCCGAGATGACTTTGTTAAATCAGCACAAGTTATCTATATGCGGCTCAGATAATGCGGCTGCTTGCACCAGGATCAAAGAAATATGGAGATTCAACCTTATGCTCCCGTCTGCATAAGTGCCCCGACAACATCCAAAGTCAATGCCACCGATGCAAACTCCTCATCCAGACTCGCAAGGTGCACGCCGTGCACAGTCTCGGCATCATACCCGCCCTTTGCCCACGCGGCCGTTGCATCCCGTAAGACTACTATCCTGCTTTCGTTGGAAATGCCCTCGACATCAGCCAGCACTTTCAAATTAGCGGCCATTCTCACAGACGTGCTGACGCACTCGTCGGTACTGAGCCCGAGCATAATCAATTGCTGCGCTTTGAAGGCCCTCAGCCGCGCCTCCAGGCCAGTGCCTATGAAGGCAGAGTTGACATTTTTAATTAGCACGGGTTCGGAGGGCGACGGCTCTGCACACTGCATGGGTTGGACTCCATGGCAGACGGCGCCACCTGAGCCTGCATCCTGAAGGATGTATGTTGGATGGAGTGGGGATGACTCTCTCGTGGAATGGTTGTGAACGTGAATGATGAGGATGGGGGTCTCCGGCTGGCGCTGGTTGTATTGTCGCACTGATTGAAGGACGCGACTGACGTTGGACTCAAATGAAGGCGTGCTTCTCTCGGGGCCCCAATGTGTTGGATGTGTCAAGCCCTGTTGGATGTCGATGAGGACGATGACAGTGCGAGTTGTGGACGGTGGCAGCAAGGGAGCCATTATGAGAGATGAATGCCAGGCGAGATTACGGTAGCCGCTGCGAAAGACGATGTTGGAAAGGATCGCGTGCCTGACATGGGACGAGTTTCATTAGCGCGGATGGCAGTCCATGGAGAACGCGCGAATTCATCCCGTCGGTCGGCACATATTACCGCGATGCTTCCAGTGTGAGCGGGTTCCGGTTTCGCTATATATCACCATCCCGTCTTAGGATGACCGTCAAAGCATGGCCGCCGGCTTCAGTGCATATTAGGTGAAACTACTTAATGTTGATGAGAAATACTCATATTATTTTTGACTTTTGCACCCATCTACTCCCGTCATGTTCGTGCTTCGCCGTACCGTAGCCACGCTTTCCACTCCTGCTTACAACGCCCCCGCTGTCATTAAACCATCTACAGAAGGAATCGCTAATCTCATGCTCGACGATTAGAATCTCGAAAGAGCTGTCCGCCATATCCATCGCGACGACCAAGTAGTCATTAATGAAGCCATCCCCTACGCATAATTGGATCGTCTGAATACCTCAATGGTTGAAGATGCGCTGAAGCTTCAAGCCTACGGCACCGACGGGCCGTTTTAATTACAATAAACCTGGGAAATTAGCAACAGGACGCACCGCCTGTTGCGGAATTATTCATACCATCTATATTTGCCACTACGATGCTTGACGTGTCCGAATTCAGGCTGCCTTCGCTGATCCATTTGATCTGGATTAGACCCCATTGCCACGCAAGTAACATCAGCGGTTCTCGGGCCAAGGCCAAAATAGACCTTCTGCTCAGCCAACGCGGCATCATCTCCCCAGAGACAGCCCGTCCACTCTGACGCCGACTTTGACCATCCTCGCCACCCGTTTGCCCTCGTGGTTAACGTTCCCTTCATACGAATGGAGCGTCACAACGGCTCAACGGAAATCTGGCCGGGCACCCACAACAATGACATTTCGACGCAAGAGGGTGCCCATGGAGGCGGAGCGAGTGGCCGAATCATAGAATCTCGTCTTGCTGAACAGAGGGAAAAGCATCCTCCCGTACAATCTGTCATTGAGAACGGGTCAATTGTGATTCGTGATTTGCGTCTCTGGCACGTGGGCATGCCCAATTACTCGCATGATGTGCGTATCATGCTGGCCATGATTCATTTCGCAGCGTGGTATAGAAATCCGATGAAGCTGGAGCTTGCAGATGATGTGCGCCCGGTATTGGAGGCACTGAGTAAGGCGGGGAAGCTAGGTTTGCAGGTTCCCGTCGGCTGGGTTGAGAGGGAGAAGGCGACGGCTGGGTGTCTGAATCGAGGGTTTGGGAATAGTTATGACTTTAATCAGGCGAAGTGATGGTGGTTTCTGGGACTTTGTAGCCACGTATCACTCTATTGCGTCGCGATACGACGTTGCGACGTGCCATGCACGCTTACGAAACCAAAATCCTGTCTACCCTATGAGTCACGCAAGCAGATGCAAGGATGAAAAATAAGATTGAACTAAGAATAAAAATAAAATACACAAGGCAACTGCTGGATTGATCAAACAAGCTCAATAATGGATTGAAACGCCACTGGCAGGTGGATTCATAAGTTGAAGCCACAAGCCTGTAAAAGCGTTGAGGAAGCTACTATGGGCCGAGCGGCCTGGTCCAACGGCCGCAATACATATTTGGCAAAGGTGAATTATGCAGTTATCGTATCTATTGAAGTTCTCAAGCACTTGACAACGGGTATGCAAGGCGTGTCAAAACCCGACACAGTCCCAAACCACGCCTAGTGCCCAAGTTGCGAAGGCCCTTTGCGACCGAACGATCTGCATAATGCAAAACTGTATGAATAATGTGTGATGATTTTTCTTTGCGTCGCTGATATGAGGAAGTTGCTCAGACAACTCATAGGTATTTTCCCGTAATTTTTTTCTTGCTGTTCCTTTTGATTGGCGGCGTCACTTAATAAACAGTCGCAGCCGGGCGCGGGAACTGTCGATGTGCCATCCTAGCAACTTGCCCGCGAGCGACTATAATTGCTTGCCGCCTGGATACTAGTTTCTCGGCTTGCCGAATCGCCTCAATTAGCACGACTCGCTTTCACCAATGGCATTACGAATTGTCCGCCTAGTTGGGACGTTGCCCGTGGTGACCTTTAGCCCCAAGATTTGGTGCAAGACAAACGAGGTACAGTTGTTGCCCTGGACTCCAGCATGATCTCTGGCTTTGCACTACGACATTGCCATTGTCACTATCATGATCTTATTGCTGGGATGTCTTGCTCCTCCTGCAATGGCTTACGGGATGTCAGTCCCACGAACTAACGGACTGTTTGTCTTGGATCTTGTCTCGGAGTTGGCGAGGGAGCAAAGGGAACAAAGGCTGGTGCGCTCCCTTGAGGGGCTGCCAACAAAGACAGGATAGTGGGATTTGGCGCTCATGCGGTCTTATTGTTTTTTAATTTATTTCTAGATGCCATTTCAACTACGGACGTGAAGCTTGCAGGAACTTCACCCATGCGTCGCAAGCCCAGTTAGCTGTATGCATGCACGACATGTGGCACGATTAACCTCAAATCGTCGCTATTTACTCCGTAGTTGTCGAGCTGTAGCGACTGTAAGTCTTCTCCGATCGATTTCCTATTCCCTTGCATGAAGACCACGGCCTAACTAACAGTCATCGCGCAGAACGTAGGCCAATCAAAATGTGGCATGTCAAGGGCGGCCTGTGGGGTGACACGCGCTATTGCTGTCCACCAAGACAGATCTCAGGCTCAAGATTTGATGTCCCGTATATACAAAAGGGAAAAGGGAGGAAAGAAGGGTGGCTTGCGTGGTTTCAGCGTGCAGCAGACAGAAGACATCGGCTGAGGTTCGTTCAACTTGTCATTGTTATCATCAGGAGACTAAGCCGTGAAAGTAGATGCGCTGACGATGCGACAGTTCCTTCTGGATTTGGCAGGCGGAACTAACGCAAGCCAGCATGCCATCTCAACGATCTTCTATGTCGAATTTACTTGCTGCCACTTGTGTAGCCTTAGGACACAACGCATAGGACACACAGTGGCGTTCGACAACAGGGAGAACTATTGTATACCTATACACTATGCGCTGCTGAAAGACGGCCCTGGAAAACACATATTAGACCCAAGGTGAATGCTGATTGGCAGCAGATCTACAACCCTCGTTGGCCTGCCATCCATGCAATTCCTGAATCATCCTGCCTTTTGAGATTGCTTTCTAACTCTATAAGGGTATGGTCAGCAGAAGGGAGCACACGATCCGGGCTGGAGGACATCTTGCCCCTCTATACAACTGATGGTCAATGTCTCAACTCAAATACGATATACTGCCAATATATGTACGGGCAAGTCACTAACCTACCTGAGGTGCAGGTCAGGACTCCACCTCTGCCTGCCTTGCCTATGCGATGAGGAGTCTATGCGGCACATGCAATCTTATACGGACAGACTAAGCATTAACGGCAAAACAATTCATCGTGTTTGTGTCTTCACTCCTTACCCGTTCATCAGCTGCCCGGCCTGCACGATCGGGTCGGCTGGTACCGTCTAGTGTATCGGGATAGATTCACCAGACGCATCAAAAGAAATAACAGACACAATGTGACAGCCAGGGCGATTCTCCCTTCAATACCTCCGCAGGAACAGCTGTGTCTTGTGTTGTCTGTGCTATGCAACCCTTTGCTTGTTGTATACCCGGCAACACAGATGCTCGAGTGGTAGACAAACAGTTATAAACTCCGTCTGGTTCGCTCAACAACTGGTATTCTTCGATATCTGCTTTAGTACATCAGTTCACTCTTTTGCCTATCAAGCATCTCTTGAGGCTATCTGTTTCGAAAGACCTCGGTTTTTCTTCCCCTCTTTTTCTTCCGCAACTACTACTCTCAGTCGCTACAGTCAACATGAAGGTCCTCGCGATAGCTTCTCTTCTTTTTGTAAACACACTAGCTGTGCCGACCAGCCAATGCGGCGAATGCCAGCACCGCGGTCAACATCCTGGTGGTAACTACCCCGGCGGCAACTACCCCGGAGGCAACAACCCCGGAGGCAACAACCCCGGAGGCAACAACCCCGGAGGCAACAACCCCGGAGGCAACTATCCAGGAGGTAACAACCCCGGAGGTAACTACCCCGGAGGCAACAACCCTGGAGGCAACAACCCCGGAGGCAATAACCCAGGCGGCAACAACCCAGGCGGCAACAATCCAGGAGGTAACAACCCTGGCGGTAACCAGCCGTTCAAGGCTTGCCCTTCTGGACTCTACAGCAACCTTCAATGCTGCGACTCTAATGTCCTGGGCGTCGCTGCTTTGGGTTGTAAAAACCGTAAGTTATGATTGATGGTGATCTGGACGGACATGGACTAATCTGCAACAGCATCATCCAACCCCACCAGCGCGGATATGTTAGGTTCTACTTGCGGTGGTAAGCAGCCACTCTGCTGCGTCGTTCCAGTGGTAAGTAACTGACATATCAAGAATTGGGTAAAAAACGCTAATCGAGTCACTTGCAGGCTGGCCAATCTGTTCTTTGCGTGGAAGCAATTGGCGGCGGCGGCAACAACCCCGGAGGCAACAACCCAGGCGGTAACAATCCAGGAGGCAACAACCCAGGAAACAACCCTGGAGGCAACAACCCTGGAGGCAACAACCCTGGAGGCAACAACCCGGGCGGCAACAACCCAGGTGGTAACAATCCAGGCGGCAACAACCCCGGTAACGACTACGACGCTTGCCCTTCAAAGCTCTACAGTAACCCTCAATGCTGCGACACTAACGTCTTGGGTGTCGCTGCTTTGGGTTGCAAGAACCGTAAGTCTCGTAGCTGGTATGTATTTCACTTCAGGTAGGCTAACAAGATCATAACGCAGCATCATCTAAGCCCACTAGCGGTGATAACTTCAAGGCTACTTGTGGCTCTAAGAAGCCTCTTTGCTGTGTTCTCCCAGTCGTAAGTTTATACCGTATACGACACTGGAAAATTACAAAAACTAACTCATTTACAGGCTGGACAGGATGTTCTCTGCACAGATGCAATTGGTGGCGGCGGTAACCCAGGCGGCAATCAGCCCGGCGGAAACAACCCAGGAAACAACCCTGGTGGCAACCAGCCGGGCGGTAACAACCCAGGAAACAACCCGGGTGGCAACCAACCTGGCGGCAACAACCCAGGAAACAACCCTGGCGGCAACCAGCCCGGCGGCAACAACCCAAACCCAACACCATACAACGCTTGCCCGTCTAAATTGTACGGCAACCCGCAGTGCTGCGATACTAACGTCTTGGGTATCGCTGCTCTGGGCTGCAAGAACCGTAAGTATTTACGTCCTACATCTAGCAATAGAGATAGCTGACAAAAACCCAGCCTCGTCTAAGCCTACAAGCGGCTCAGACTTTAAGTCAGTTTGCGCCTCTAAGCAGCCTCTTTGCTGTGTCGTCCCGGTGGTGAGTCTTGAAATGTACCCAAAAGCCTGGCTGGAATGGTAATCTGAACTAACAAATTACACAGGCTGGCCAAGATGTTCTGTGCACAGCCGCCATTGGGTAAAGCAATACCTGATCTGCCATGGTTTGCGTGATGCGACAAGATGACTTGGAAAGACGAATCATCGAGGGCTATTACACTGAACATGATGCCTGTGATTGATGTAAAAACTCATCCTGAACTTATTTTCTTCAATGTATTATACTGTAATCATCAACGCCAGTAGTGCGAGGCAACATATGTCTGCAGCGATCTCATGCACTAATTTAATACAAGCATGCGAACTTTATTAAACTTCTAAGCCTACTACTTGCCAAATCACATGATTCTTGTATCATAATATGTGCTATGTTCCTAGACAACAATATGGAGCGCCATATTCTTTACAGAT
The DNA here is from genome assembly GCA_032433595.1 of Conoideocrella luteorostrata. NCBI lineage: Eukaryota > Fungi > Ascomycota > Sordariomycetes > Hypocreales > Clavicipitaceae > Conoideocrella > Conoideocrella luteorostrata. Next base: position 127,449 of record JASWJB010000043.1, read on the forward strand.
CTTATCCGCAACAATCAGCTGTCTCTCGGTCCATGCTAACATCCACCTGATCCGTCGGTCACTGAGTTTGATCGTCAGAATCTGAATAGCCTGTGTTCACAGTTGCAGGATCTTCACTCAGTCGCTCGACACAGCAAATATCATAATCCAGGAGACCACCAAAGGGAATTCTAAGTTCTTCAAAAGGTCAGTTCTTATGCACATAAAATATGCATTCTGTATACAATTACGCTTCGTAGATACTACCATAAAACACAAAAACATTGCCTCGCTCCGATGCCGGCCACATATCTACAAACGCTCCTCCAGCATATGTAATTGGCGCAGAGCCAAGGAATCCAGTTAGAAAACGGCTGGCCAAAAGAGTAGCAATGCTACTCGCTGTCCCAGACACCAATGAAAATATTGCGGAAGCGAGAAATGGGAGCAAGATTGGCCATTTGCGACCGTACACTTCGGACAGAGGCGCCCATATCAAGGGACCGAACCCCCAGCTGTCAGATTTGAGAACGGCATAACACTCACTCAGTACACTGGTGAACAAGGTTCCATGTCGCCACCACTCCGTTCCCAAATACGCGAAGCACCGAACAGCCAATCCTCATGATTCTGGCCTGCATTTAACAGCAAATCGGCCTACACAATTTTCATGGGCGCCCGTAGCCGCTGCGATGCAGCTGCCAGACCAGCGGAGGGAGAGCATAACAGTAGATTTTGATGGCCCTTCGGAGCCATAGAGAGTATCCGGGGTGGACAGCTTTGACTTAAAAGGTGGCCCTCTGGCTACGGCTTTTCCTGGGCGTCGAGACGGGTTTTCCATACTGTGGACGACAGACATATATCTCTACTAAAGCTTTGTCTCTGTCGGGGAGACTTAATGTTTCTTCGTCCCGAAGTTGTCCTGTGTGCTCCCGACACATTTTAGTCCAGTGGGTTCTCAGAATTTATAATGGAGTCTACAGTGCTCAAGACAATAGCCTTCTCACAAAGGTCTGGAAGTGTCACCTGGTCATAATAGCTATGGTAAATAATGCGGAAATGTCATTCTCTCTCACAAGCTTGGTTTGCCTCGTCGCAAACTCAAACAGAACGAGCTCGATGCCAATGGATGTACCAGGCTATCTGTAATAACCGATAATTTTTCGTCGGCATTTTTGCACTGCACGTCATTTGCGCAAAGAATGTCTTGAAGGCATGGCAACCCCATGAGCAGGAGTTTTCGCTTTTCATCACGGTTCACCCTCGGCGCAGTGCCCTCACTGCTTACGGAGGTTTCTATTATGGAGATAGTAGATGCTAATTTTTTTGATTTAATAGTCGTTTGCCTGTTGAATTTAAACAATGATCGGTGTCGGTGGCTTGGACAGGAGCTTTGATGGCTTGAAACGCTACTGCATACGGCATAGATGCTACTTGCCGGCAGTGTGCGCGTAGTCTGGGTCGCAACGTGTTGCCGTGCCCTCCATCCCGCCCAGATTAACTCCCTCTTATCTCTGTCGACGCTCATGCAACGTCTTCGCGATGTACGTTCAGAGAAAGTCCTGCAAAGAGCATGACCCGCGACAAATGCGAGCTCGGATGGAACAACTGCATAAGTGGACATGCCATATGCAAATACACAGACTAGAAGAATGCAATATTGTGCGTAACTCGCCATGATCGAGGATCTAGGTTATATTGTGCAAGACGAAAGCTGAACGCCGTTCGTCGAGTCCAACCAGCAACACTAGCCAATGCGACCAAAATGTCTATTCGGTTACTTCACCTTGCTTCAGACGCAGTGACTCGTTTGCAATATTTTCTAATGCTTTGAGAATATCCTGATTCCTCGTTGTTGAATTTACGGTGGCCTAGACGTGACCGTGGAACGAACAGGGCTGCATTTAGTATGTGTGTGGTTGGAACTGATAGTTGGAATTGAGAGTTAGCTGGTATAGGCGGGACCCAACAAGCTTGCTAATTTGTGGCGGTTTTTCATTTCCTTTGCAAAGAGATATAAACTTCTTATAGGACCCATGAGAAGTCTGCGTTGCCTTTTAAAGCAAGGTTCTGGGGCAATTCACTCACTTGTACCCGGCAAAACGTATTTGCGTTGCTCAGTGCCACGGAGCTCCGGAGTAGTTCCATGGCTACATAAGAAACTATTATCGAAGCTGCCGGCGCAAAAAGCATTAAAGGATTGAAGCTATTAGTTGCCAGACCGGGAATTGCTGGCTCTGTGCGGAGTACACCAAACACAAATATTATATGCCTCTAATAATATCTATGAATGCTTGATAAGTCTTATTAATTTGCGGTCTTCCAAGCTTGGAACGGAGAAAGGCCACTCTACTTAATAAGCAGTATGATTTCCCCCGTTTCTCTCTCTGCCCCGCCGCTCTAGAGTACCAAGGCTACGGACAACAACTGCGCAGAGGATTCGTGCGACGAAAATGGCCAACACTTAATTCAAGAAGACTCTTGCCTGAAGTAGACTTTCAAAGTATGAAGTAACGTTACCGGTCGAGCAGTGCAATCTGTCGGAGTTAATCAACCTTCCCAAGAGAGACGGTGGCGCTGTAAGCGGGGTGGGGCTGCCCGAGATGCTGGGGCCAAGCCAGGAACGAGGCCATTCTATATCTCCCATAGTGTAAGCTGAAGTAATTTACTATATGGTTTGCTACATGCATATGGAGAAAGAGAGAGAGAGAGAGAGAGAGAATAGGGATATAATGGGGGCCTATAATTCCTCATGGGGGTGAAACGGCACCTTCCCACGTGTGGTGAAGAGGCCGTGGTTGGCTTGCGACCTGTGGCTATATCTGCTTCTGTCATCAAAGCAGTAGCAACATTAGTAGTATAGGAGTATACATGGTAGCATTCAGCCTATCAACGGAAAAGAGTACGCGACATAGCAGAAAACCTTGCCAAGCGGGAACACATGACACTAAAGTGCCGGACTAGCCGTAGAGGTTGACACATTTAGCCAAAAATGTTTCGAAATGGTAACTTACACGTGAGACTTCGAGGCCAAAGTCGGCGTTAGGTATCCGTAACGGGCTTCCTTGTGCGCGTGGGCGGACTGAACAGGACACCTAACTAACTAGTAATCTGACGCCTCCGATGCACCTGACCATGTGGCTTCCTCCTGCAGACTCACACTACTTCCTTATGCAGGACATCTGCAGGGCATGCAGGGCCGTACTCTGCCACCCCAATTATCTAACTAACTAGCTTACTGCCGCATGAGGCAGGCCGACAGGTGTAAGTCTGGAAACCCCGACTAAGTTGGGTCATTTTGGACCACCTTCCTACGCGAAACGGTTTCATGGGCATGCCGCAAATATCAATGGGTGAAGCAGCATCTAGATGTATCCGCAATATATGGCGCCCTGCTAATTTCATGACACCAAAACTGTCGTTATCAAAGTCGCGCTGGAGGTTGTTTGCACACAGCTGGACGGGGGTTCAAATGCCTGGATCACATCCCCATCCCCCACGTTGCAATCCAGCCAAAAAAAGTAGGAAACAAAGAGGGATGAGCCAGGCTAGTAGAGTCGCTGCGGATGATCGAACTAGCCGCAGTGACGGAATACAGAAACACAAACGTATGCGACATGGATGGTTTGCGAGGCCGCCCCGAGAATTTATGTGAAAATTTTGCAGCAAGCAGAACCCGCCAAAATGGAGGCAGGAACGCCGGCATGAAACCCAACCCAAGCTGGTTATATGTAGAACCAGGTACTCTGCGTAGAAAGGTCGATATTGCTTCGTTGGGGCAGTTGCAGCGGCAGCGGCCGGATCAACAGGGCTCAACGTACGATGTTGATATCGCACCGTCAACGTCTTGCTAAACCTGGCTGGGGCCATGGGGCGCTGGACTTCAACACTGCGCGTCAGCACTGCACGTCAACACTGCACTCCACCATTTGGCACGACTCCGCAAGGGGCCCGCATGAACAGCTGCCACAGTAATGATAGTCGCGAGCATGGATGGTGATGTACCGGGTTCTTTGATGATGCGAAGCCTCGAATTTGATGACATTGGGCGGAAGGCCCCCCGCCCGCTCATGTCGCCTTCTGTGTGGGGAAGTCGAGTGACGCCGGCAGCGGATTCCCTTTGGCGGCTTCAGGGGCCGTCAGCATTCGCTGTGTGGGGGCGGGCTGGGCGGGTCGGCGGGCTGGCGGCGCTATATCTGAGCTGGGCAGGGGCCAGTGTGGGCCTGCTGCTGGGCTGCCCTGACCCAGTGGACCGCATCGCCGCTGCCCGTGACATGAACATCAACTTGGCTGCGCAGTATGTGCACTGCAACTCGGCTCTCAACCGTCATGTCGATTCCCCTGGCCGGTGCTGGATGATGAGCTAGCGCGCCCAGACAAGACATCTGCCTCAAGTGGGAAGGTTAGTATCTACGGAGCACTATGGATACAACGTCGACATGCTCGAGGGAACCAGGGAAAGGCTCATCTCATCTGCTTCGTCACGGGTATGAGCTCCAGCGTTACGAGTTACATGTCACCACCCTCTCCGTCTGCTTCATCCCCCTTGCTCATCAATTGCCAACTAGACTCTTTGCCGGCGTGGCTTCGCATCGCATCTCATCCTGTCCCCTGACCAAGACGTCTTGCACACCCCTTATTTTAGCCTTACCCTTCGCTAGTCGTCGCGTGGACGCACCGAGGTAACTTGCCATCGCTCACATCCCCGTCCCATTTCGACCCCAAAATCTGGAACAGAATATGGTAACCTCAACTCCGGGATCCTACCAAATCTCACGGCCCGCCAGACAAACCCTGCTCATTTTGAGCAAGTAAAACACTTCGACCGCCGGGGCCGGCAGCCACCAGCCTCATCAAGCCCATGGGACAGGCGCTTTTCTGTCCTGCTGCGTAGTTATACCAGGACACATACGGAGTACACCACCGGACCTCGGTGTATGGTAGCATCGTCATGATGGGCCTGACCTTCGAACTTCTCTCACACATCCTTGTCACAAGGGATTTGCAGTCAGATTGACACTTCCTTCAGCATGGTCTAACGTCACATATGCCTGAAATAATGGGAGTGTCGTGCGCGTCTTCCGCCCGCCGCTAATGGGGATTCGATGTCGTACGGTTTCCCAATGGAGCACGATTCTCATCCGCCGTACCCTCGTAGGCGGGCTGCAAACAGAATATATAAAGTCTACGGACGGAAGCCTCTCGATGGAATGGGAAACTCTCATCAGCCAAACAGCCTTTTCCTCTTGTTGGTTATATTGATACTTTGACAGTTTTCCACACACAGCAAGTTGTCTCATCATGACCTCGTCTCTTCACTTGGCATCCGTTGCCAGCATGCTGGCTCTGCTGCCGGGGGTCTTGGCCGGCTTCGATCCTGGCTCTGGAAAAAATGTCGCCGTCTACTGGGGTTAGTACATTTATGTATAATGAGATGGAAATGTTGTAGTCTATTCGGTTCATCCCTAACTTGCTGCAGGTCAAAACTCATACAACCAGGGTTCCGGCCCTCTTGCCCAGCAGCCCCTCGGCACTTATTGCGCGAATACCAAAGTTGATATTATTCCCCTGGCCTTTATGAACGGCATTACTCCTCCTATCGTCAACTTTGCCAACGCTGGCGACAAATGCACTTCCTTCCCTGACAACAAGAATGTCCTAAGCTGTCCTCAGATTGAGGCCGACATCAAGCAGTGCCAGACCACGAATGGAAAGACGATTATTATTTCCCTCGGCGGAGCCACTTACTCCCAAGGTGGCTGGTCCAGTGTTGGTGACGCCGAAAAAGCCGCTCAACTGGTTTGGGATATGTTTGGCCCTGTTCCTTCGGGCAAGAACGTAGATCGACCATTTGGCTCTGCCGTCGTGGATGGCTTCGACTTTGACTTTGAGTCCAATACCAATAATCTGCCTGCGTTTGGTGCCAAGCTGCGTAGTCTGATGGATGCCGCTGGCGGTAAGAAGTACTACCTGACGTCTGCGCCTCAGTGTGTCTATCCTGATGCTGCCAATGGTGCCACCTTGAATGCCGTCGCCTTCGACTTCATCATGATCCAATTCTACAACAACTGGTGCGGCGTGTCCAACTTCCAGCCCGGTGCCACCACCCAGAATGCCTTCAATTTCGATGTCTGGGATAACTGGGCCAAGAATACCAGCCCCAACAAGAACGTCAAGCTTCTTCTTGGTATCCCCGCTGCTCCTGGCGCTGGGGGTGGCTATACCAACGGCGCCAAGCTCAAGGCGGCTATCAACTACTCCCAGAAGTATAGCAGCTTCGGCGGTGTCATGATGTGGGATATATCTCAGTTGTATGCGAACAACGGTTTCCTCGATGAGATTGTTGCTGATCTTGCCGGTGGGCCTACAACCACACTACCGCCTGGAGGCACCACGACTACAGCTCCTGGAACTATTCCCACCACCACCGCTGACACTCCTCCCTCCGGCACTCTTGTGCCTCAATGGGGCCAGTGTGGTGGTCAGGGTTGGACCGGACCTACCCAGTGCCAACCTCCCTACAAGTGCGTCAGCGGTGGACAATGGTGGTCATCTTGCCAGTAGTTTGTCGATGTCTTGGGTGGCTGGCGACATTGATGAACTTTTGAGTTGAAAGCTGTTGGAATTTTCTTTGCCTATTGTATATATTTTACAAATGGGGATTATTTCCCTTGTACATATTGCGCGATTTTGTATATCTGGAGGATCTTCTGTTATAGCTGCTTAAATCGTATATGTTCAATTTGACTGCATGAAGATTGGAGATTTGGGACCGACAAGGATGTGACATTGAGTGAAAACAGGCTCTTATTCTTTGTAAAATGCGACAAAAACTTCTCTCTCTGGCACGGCTCGAGCTATCTGACCTTGATCATTTTGTGTTGATAAGCCTGAGGTTGAGCTAAGTTTGGGGTTTTCTGTCCACTATAAAAGCAACCTTGGGTGGGTTTACGTTGAAACAAGTCCGCCAACGGATGTTTACATCGGAACTGCATTAGGGAAGTCTCCTCCTTTCCCAGCCTGGGGGCAACTAACGTAAGTCTGGTCAGGAAACAAAAAAAGCCGTCTAAACCCCACAACACAGACCGGTTGATACTGTTCCTGTTTCAACACTGCATAATCCATGCACCACTATAATTAGATGGAGCCCTGTGCGACTGCTAAGCACAAGGGTAGCTTAACTATTTAGCCGCATTTTCGTCAAGGTTGTGTGACAGAGAACTTGAGAACAATGACAAAACGAGTAATCACAGTAATATCTAGCATGGAAATGTAGATCCGTTTAATAAATATCGATGTCTTTGACCAACTAGTGCTTGGCGCGGCGGTGGAAAGAAGCCGGCGGATGCATTCACCGCCGGCGGACTTACGCCAACGCGATCCGCCAAGCCACTATTCGAATCCTTCATTCTGCTGCCGGTGTATCGATCTCAGCACGAGCCCCAGCTAGGACGGAACAGGAATTGGCTAGTCGGGCCCTCGCTCCGGAATATGTATATGGTTTCGGCTGCTCTGTCGCTTGCTGGAGGGCTGAAGGCGGGCCCGCCTCCAAAGATCAAAATACGCCAGAATGAGCGACCGCGGCTGCTACAGATGCTGTCCATGACGACATGGTATGGGGAATTGATCCGCATGTAAGCCCTAGATTTCTCAAAGGAATATTCCTTCAGGGAGACCTCCACGGTGAAGCTAGCGTGGTAGCTCTCTCTGATGGGCAAAGAAGAGAGTTTAGGGCCTCATATTTATGCTTCAAGCTCGACATCTGCCCTAAAAAAGGTACTTAAAGTGCTCAGGCTGCCGCGCAATGATGCGGATTGTAAATGGCAGAACCATAAAACCCACACTACCGTTCCTTCATCATGCATCTCACGCTCCTCTTCGGCCTCGCGTCGGTCCTCCCCATGGCGAATTTCGCCTTGGCAGACAATGCCCACTCCAACTTGGACTGGTATGACCCCTAAATGGAACACACCCAAGTATGCGGCCACCCGGGCGACGAGCGCCCCGAAGACTGCGACCAGTTCTACAACGATGTCCGCGATGAGCTCCACCAGAAGGTCATGGGCACCTGCAAAGAGGCTTCTTGCTCTGGCTCATTCGAGCACTACCGCTACAACGTCAAAGTCGACGCCATTTTCCCGCCCGAGGCGAAGCCCGAATTTGACAAGCAAATGGCCAATATCATCGGCAAGATGCTCACCCATGAGAACCAGAAGGGCATTGGGCCGGTGCCGATTGAGACAAAGTTTACTATTCCGAGCAAGCTGATCTTGAATCGGTTCGGCGATGGTAACGAAAAGGGCCATCTGGAGATGACAGTTACGGTTGATGATGCTGGGAACGGGTTGTGTGAGCTGTTCAAGAAGATTGCAACTGCAGGAAGTGTTATTCCTGAGGTCGGGCCTTTTTTCGGTCTCATTAATATTGCGGACTGTTAGATGTGGATGCGCCGTTGAGGGAGTGCGCATTTTATATGTTGTGCATGTGGCCAATGAAGTACGGATCGCAACGCTCGATAGTCTTCAACATAACATATGCGCGGTGAATCTACAGTAGCTTCAATATATGAGTTGACAAGCAAAATGAGTCCTCTCAAGATACCAACATGGATTCCTGCACACCTCATCATCAGTAGTGAGACACATTGATACTCTGGTGTGTTTTTTCGCGACAGTTCAATTCGGCCAAGAGTGTGCGGCTACTTAGAGTGCTTTTGCAATCATGCATATGCATTACGAAGCAAAGCTATCCTTTCCCATGCGTCGCCACAGTACACGACGACTGATCTAAACCCACGTAGTTGTCATTGTCAGCTCCGACGAAGCTCGTTTCCTTTATTTAGCCATCCATGTCCATATCGCCGCAAAGGAGTCTGTATCATTTCGCACAATCCACTATCTTGCTACTATTTGCGAAACTTCATGGCGCTGTGCTTGTGAGGTTTGAACCATTTAAGGGTCTGTTGAGAAGCCCAGGCTCATGTTCAGTCTTGCCCAACTCTTTCTTGTTATTCCTTATGTAAAATTCGGTCCCTCGAACAAGAACATCTACGAGGATGAAGAAACTACAAGCTCTGTTAGCATACTTCTGCAGGACACCGGCGAACGAATATTCCTACAAAGCAAGGAAGTCAAATGCCACAACGGTCTTCTTTAGACCACACTTTCCACCGGGGGGGAAGGCCGACCCACAACGTCCATCAGTCCAGTCCTCAGCAGCAAAGATGGAGGAAGTAAGCCAGAGGTAAGAGAAGATCAGGTTGGCAAGTGTGGTCTGAGCGGGATAATCACGGAATTGAGGGAATACCAAGTAGCCCAAGTATAACGGAACTGATGCGGCAGCCTGAGTTACGACAGTTAGTCAAGCACAGCTGTTTCTGTCTGCAGGATTAAATGCCCATACCACTGTGACTTGATAGATGACGTGGGTGTTTGGCGCTGAGGTGATGTGCAAGAACCATCCGAGTATGCCTGTGACGATTGTTGCAGATGTGAAGACCATGAAGTTGCTCACTAGAGCGACTAGTCGCGGTGCCTTGTCTTTCATTATAAGATCTCAGACAGGTGGTATGTTGAAGCTCAAATCGCTATGCTAGTCCAGCAAGTTGCACTTGGTGTTTTGGAAGTCATGTCAAAACCTCAGAAGAGGCGGCCATGTTCTGCGTATAAGCATTTGCAGCAGGTCCTAGCCTTGTAACTGCTGTGGGCAGAGTACAGCTCGGGATGCCCGGAAAATCAAGCATCGCGATCACATGGCGCCGCTAACAGGGAATTTTATAAGACCGTTGTTGAAGTCAAAGTGCTCGCAGTGCGGTCTTCCGAGCGCTCCCAGGAGTGCCAAGCGAAGCGATCCGACTTGCCCGCATCCGAGGCTTCCGCAAGCCAGCTGCATCTGGTATCCGCTCCTGACTACCTGTCATACCACAGCTTGTGGAAAACGTTTAGCGAGATTGAATCTGGGGTAAGAATCGGAAATCTAAGCCCCCCGAGAAACCGAGCAGTGCGCGGAGTCGCTGTACCTGACGACTGGCTCGTGAGTGCGGGACCGAGATAGCGGAAACTTCTAGCAACTAGAAGATGAATTGACGCAATGACTGTTGGCTTCGATTCTGAAATCGCTAAGAAGCAGTTCTTCTGTATTTTATTGTACCATATTCTCTGAGCGACGTTCAGTAGTACAGCTCACAATCTGCCAACTCTATTTTTCGCTCAAAAACAATGGGCGGCCGCCGTCGGAGCAACTTAACTAAAATATATCACATATCGAACATTGTAGTCTAATTTACCTAACATTTCGATTTGAATATACATCATGTAAAAGCTCCTTGGTCAGCGAGCAGTTGTTCCCACTGCAGCCACTCATCAGGGTCAATTTCGAACCCCATCAAGTCAGAAAAGTCATAAAACTGCGTCGGTTCAATATATTCAGTATCACCTGTAGACAAACCGCGCTGGATTTTCTTGTTTCCAGCTACACCTTGTGTATTTGGCGCCGTTCTGTCCGCTGAGTCGTGGATGTTGCCGTGGTAGTTCGATAAATCCTGTATGTAGTCTGGTGTTGATGGCTCAACTCCCTCGTCTGCCATGGCCGCAACGTAGTCCGCCCAAACCTCTAGCATCCATTTACTAAAGGTGGCGCTGATGGCGCCGGGTGGCTTCTCCGATACCTGCGGAAACCTTTTAAACACTTGTCCCATTAACTCCCAAGCCTGTTCGACCTCTGGCCCTGTTCTGCGATGCCGAACCTCGATGAGGACGTATAGCATGACATTCCAAATATAGGTGTTGCCAATTTTCCATCTGCATTTCTCTAACCCAGGCACGCCGCCATGCATCATTATGGCATAACTCAGAAGCTTAGTAGCGTTAGTGAAGACAATGTTTCGCTCTTTGTCGGACGGGATGGTGGGACTGTTGGCAAATCTTCTCGGATTATGGGCGTATAGATTCATTTTGCAAATGGATGATCGGATGACGATTGACACACACGTGTGGAGAGTGATGGATGGATCACAGTATCGTATGTATTTTCTTTCCAGCCGGTCCTCGATTTGGCTTATGATGTCGTCCTTTTTGGCAACAGGGATATCGGGATTGCTGAGCGTCTCCCATCGCATGGCTGCAGAATATGAATTTGAGAACATTTTCAAAAGGTCCACTATCTCGCACCGAATCAAACATAGTGTGATGGATGTGATGCCCTTGCATTCTTCTGGGGGCTCGGTCATGTTGGGGTCAAGATCCTCGTCGTTTACGTTCAGTGGGTTTTTCGAGTCTGCAGAGAACAGGTCCAATGATGGCTGGATGCCGAGAACATCAGCAACTCGAAAGTCTACGAGGACTATATGCCACCAGAGCCGTCGTCGCATCTCAGTTTCAAATGGCGATAAGCCCAGCCCGACTCCGTCTCGATGAAGCCCCATTTTGCGCGCAAGCCGAACTGCGATTCCCGACAAAATATACAAGGTCTCGCATGGGTAGTGGTTTCTGACACAGATCTGAAAATCATAAGCATATAAGTTATTGGGGAGTGGTGCATTTGCATAGCCTCTTACCATAAACATTGCAAATGCTTGGAGTGTCATGAGACTGGAGGTCGAGAACAGTCTTGCATTCATTAATGCTCGTCGTGTTGCGCTACGATATTGACAAAAAGCATCAGACTTGCTTGATTTAAACAAATCTCGACTTTCTGTTTCATCTAGCGTGCTGATTACTGACAGATAGAACGAGAATATCAAGGCCTCCAAACTCTTGGTAATTTTTTCAGGCTGCTGGAGACCTTGCGAAAGCGCGGTCCAAAAGGCAGGCAGATGCAGAATTTTAACCGTCGCGTCGACTCTATCAATGTAAATATCCTTAAGTCTTGGTAGAAAATGAGGCAAAACATGGAGGAATGCAATGCTGCCAGCTGGCAGGCCGCCATCGGTCCCAAACAAAGCCTCGTCATCCTCAGCATCGGATTCATTCATGAGCTGGTCTGATGTACCTTCTACTTCTGAATGCTGAAACTACCCGCTGTAGTTAGAAGTAGGATTTTTCGATAAAATGACAGCTAGAAAGGGCGCCTATCTTACCGCGTTGCCCAAGTTTGACCAAAGTGGACTACTAAATGATGAGCCATTTGACCCTGTCTCGAAGCACGTCTCATTATGTGCTCACCTCTCGTAGTATCGCGATGAACCATCATTCATCACAAGCTTCCCTTTTGTGTGTTTGGAAATGTTCGTATGATTGATGTCCGTGCCCTTGGACCTCCTCTCCTGGGGCGAAGCGTCGAATTCTGCATCGTGCTCGGGGTGACTGGGCGTGTCATCGTCAGAGCCGTCCGAAGTTGGAGCTGGGTCAACAGAAGCGCCGTAGGACTTCAAAAGCGCTTCGTACCGTGCCAGCTTCGCGTGGAGATTCTCTCGTGGCGGCTTTGTCCTTTTCCGTTTGCCTCTGACTGGCGGCACAAAGCTGCAGTGCTGGCCGGCTTTGATACAGTTGGAGCAGGGGCTGTTGCGATCGCATTTCACCTTGCGCTGCCTACATTTGAAGCACGAATAGCTCTGCAAGCCCGATTCGAGACTAGAATGCATGGCATCTGATGACGGAGTCATAGGATATCATGTCTTCGCAAAAGTAATAACTCCTGCCGTTCAGTAATGGTGCGATGCTGAAAGATATCATTCGGGTGAGTTCTGCGAGTGTCGATCGGTGCTCGGAGGTGAAATAAATCAAGTTTGAGCCCCGAGCGGCGAACTGTCTAGTTGCGCATCTACTCCGTGCTGTCGGCGTGAAATGTTGCCCTTCTAAATTTAAGGCCCGAGCATTCAGCAACCATGCTATAAAAACCCATGGGCCCTTTGTCAAGTTCGAGATAGAAAGATTTTAACCACCTAATTGCTTTCATAACTGAGTTTTATTTTATTTCCGTTGCCACCAATTTCCTCCGTTGTTGATCCGTCCCAGAGTTGTCACCATGGCTGTTGCTGCGTCTGACACGGAAGACGGCTTAGCCAATCACGAAACACCATCGACCGACACCGAGTCAGTGCTAAGCAACAAGGCTCGCGTATTGGTTATGGGAGCCTGCTATTTGGCAGTATTTTTGGTGACTTTGGTATGTAACCTTCTCTGCGTATATTCGATCGATCTATATAGAAGAAAAGTCGCTAATTGATTATCAATAACAGGATCAAAACATCATAGCCACTGCAATCCCACATATCACCGACGAGTTCCACTCCATCAACGATGTAGGGTGGTACGGCTCGGCCTACCTCCTTACCATGGGTGGCTTCCAGCTTGTCATGGGCAGAGTCTATAAGTTTTATCCCGCAAAGCCTCTTTTTCTAGCTGGGTGCGCCTTCTTCGAAATTGGTTCGGCAGTGTGTGGTTCGGCACCGACTTCCGAAGCCTTTATTATCGGACGTGCTATTGCTGGGTTAGGATCGTCTGGAATGCTCTCCGGGCTGATGGTCATCTTGTTCCATACTATTCCTCTACAACAGCGGCCAATATACCAAGGTGCCTTCGGAGCAGTATTTGCCGTTGGGTCTGTCGTCGGGCCGCTCGTTGGTGGAAGTCTTACGGATCGAGTCACTTGGCGGTGGTGCTTTTTCATCAACCTCCCAATTGGTGCTGTGTCCATGATCACCACGTTTTTTATTCTCCACCTCCCCAACCAGAAGCTTGATGAAAGAGCGACTGGCATGCTAGGTAAAATCCGGCAGCTCGACCCGATTGGTAACCTAGCCTTCTTCCCGGGCATCATCTGTCTCGTGCTTGCGCTGCAATGGGGAGGCACGACATATGCGTGGAATAGCGCCGTTGTCATCACTCTCCTCATTCTCTGCGGTGTATTTTGCGCCATCTATACGATAATTCAGCTCCGGAAGAAGGATGGCGCATCAATCCCGCCGCGCATCGTAAAACAGCGTAGCATTGCTGCCGCTATCTGGTTCGCGTTCTTCAACGGGGCGAGCATGATAGCGTTGATGTATTACCTGCCCATCTGGTTCCAGGCCGTCAAAGGCGTTTCTGCGATTGAATCTGGAATTATGCTTCTGCCGTTAGTTCTTTCTGCAACGTTTGGCTCCATCTCTTCGGGAATCATCATTTCGCGTATCGGGTATTATGCTCCCTTCTTCTACCTGAGCTCTGTTTTCATCTCAATTGGAGCCGGTCTGTTATCCACCTTGACCCCAAGTGCATCCAAAGCCAGTTGGATCGGGTACCAGGTCATCTTTGGGCTTGGATTTGGTTTTGGAAACCAACAGCCATTGAATGTTGTTCAGACCATCTTGGGACGGTCCGATATATCTACGGGATCCGCTGTGGTTACCTTTGCCCGTTTTCTGGGTTCTGCAATATTTTTGCCTATCTCGCAGAGTGTGTTCCTCCATGGACTCATCGCCAACTTGACAAACATGCCAGCTATTCAACTTGGAGCTGTCACTAACGGAGGTGTCACTGAGTTGAGGACTATAGTTTCCGAGGCTGAGTTGCCTATTTTGATTGAGGGCTATAATGCAGCGCTCGTGAATGTGTTTCGTGTTGTCTTAGGAACATGTGTGGCAACCACTCTTGGAACTGTCTGGATTGAATGGGTCAGCTTAAAGTCTCGGGCGGCAGAAATAGCAGGTGGCAAAGAGAGTCCCAAAGAGGCATCCTAGGCGTGAACGTGGCCTGCTCTACGTACAAGCTCAGTAGTACATTATGTTTATTCCTAAAATGCTTACATAGCCATTGCGGAACAGGTTACCTAGAAATATGGAGAATATCCACGCCGTTATTATATTTCTGAGACGTTTACCAGCGACCCATTCTTATCCAATACATTTCAATGCCTCCGCTGTGTTCTCGTGGCGCTGATTTACGCGGAGTCGAGCCCAAAACTTAGATACCAGCGTAGTTCAGCTGTTTTTAATGACTTTGGAAAGGATGCTACTTATGAGCCCGTCAAGATGCTATGTCTCTGCAAAATCGCTCAAGTTGATCTTTGATGTGAATTCTAAGTCCAGTGCCATGTCCTGGAGAAGAAAAAAAAAGGAACGAAAAACCATGAGGAGCCCCTAATCACTGTGACTGTGACGGGAGGGAAGGATCGCGGCGACGAAATCGAGACTTGCGGCTGTCCGTATAGCCAACAGCCTGATGGCAGAGAGCGTCGAATGGCCGACGGTTGTAGTGACGTCACTGGCTTCGACAAAGAGGCCGAATGTTTTGTCTACAAGAATAAGGGCTGGAGTTATGACGGAAAGAAGATGCTGTGTAGTTGCCCTGATGGCCAAGATTGGGATGGCAGAGTGTGTCAACAGCTGCCCTGATGGCCGGATCTTTCATAGTAAGCAGTGCACACCGGCCAATTCGGCGCCGAAGCTGTCTCTGACAAGGAAAGCAAATGCTGTGTCCGCAAGAAGAGAAAGGTAAAGGCTATGATGGAAGGACTGAGTCTTGCAAGTGACTCAATGGTCAAATATTTGAAGGCATGCGTTGTCTCGAACAGTTTGGTAGGGACGTTCACTGGTACGAAAATACCAAGTGTTTCGCGTGCAACAGACCCGTGAATGAGAAAGATCCATCATGTAACGGCCCAGATAGTCAAGACTGGGACTTCAAGGTATGCAGACTGCAATGCGGCAAAGACGCTCATTGAGACGAGAAATCAAAAAGCTGTGCTTGCGATGAGATCGGGATGGAGTTCCACGGGAAGGACGCCATCCGGGGGTGCTGCGTCCACTACAGACCCCTACCGGTCTTCGACTGAAAGACGAAGAAATGAAAGTCTCCAGAGGAGAAGAACCGGACTCGTTGGCAGTGTGTATATCACTGCGGCAAAGATGCCAAGTGGAACAACCGCCACAATTCTGTGACTGTAACAATCACGAGCAGATGATCGATTCGGACAGCAGGATTTGCAACCCTGGATTGATTGGAGCAAGACTGTTGTGTATCCCACCAAACGGATGGAAGTTCAAGGAGAGCAAAAAGTCCAGCGTCAGAATCTACATTAGCTAGAGAAATGGGGGGAAAGAGTTCATATTGAGAGTCGGTCCTCAAAGATCCCACTGTAGGATTGGACGGCTATCAAAGTGGGAAGCTTTTGCTTGGCCGGCATCGGAAAGGAGATTTAATATGCTCAACTTCGAGTGTGCTCATGTAGTTGCCTTTTCTGCCCCTTCAGCTAGTTTAGGTGGCAAGCAGAACAACACGTTCACTACTTGAACACACCTCTAGGATAGTTGGGTCAATGGACCATGAACAAAACTGAATTGAACACTAATAACCTTGTGTTGTCAGGTATCCGGGCCATGAGGCTGACTGCGCCCCGAGCTAATTGATTGTGAAACTGTGGTAAAGCGGATGTGGGATCGAACCGAAGTCGTTCGGCGGAAGATGGCCGTAAAACTCCAGTTGCGTCAAAACAAAAGTACTCGCTCGGCTGGCCGCAGTTGTCAATTGCGGCCACGCCTCAAAATCTTGCGCCTCTGCGTTACTGCGCCACGGAGATAAATACTGGGTATCATTTGATACGTGATGGCGCTTCTATGTGAACAAGTCGGTTTTCAAGCATGGCCTGCGTGGAGATCAGCTGTGCGCCATATTTCATCCCAAAACAACGCCTTAAACACGCCTCGTCTGGTATGTGCCATGTCTAATATTGTGCAAACAAGCTTTTTAGTCGATCTGCCAGCAGATCTGCGAGGTTCCCCCTGGCTTGGAGGCGTTTGTGTCAGACCCATCGACCAACCAGGCCCATGGCTGACCCACCACAGCGAAGCTTGAAACTCGTCCTGGTGAGGCATCACTTCAGCCGTAGCTACCCCATGCGGCCCTGCGGCAGGGCTGAATAGGTCTAGCTGCAATACAACGTGGTACTGGTCTAGCAATTTTATGATCAGCACTTTTCGGCTGATGAGGCTCGGAAGTATGGTACGGATACCAGTTGGTTGAAACACGCTGTGTTTTAAACCTCATCCCATGAAATCGGTCTAGAATGTTGCAAGCCGCGCACCACCGCATGTGAGTTTACTGCTGAGCATCCAAGCCACTGCCTCTCTGTCGGATCACTGCTGATAGTATCATTTTTCGAGTTTCATAGCTGGTTTGATGGACGCGATATTTTCCCCTTGCATAGCCCAATATTTAGCCTACTCGGTATTTGGTGTCGTCTTGTGGACAACTCGTGTGCATGCTTCTTAGAGTCGTGAAGTATAAAGTGGCCGCCATGCTCTATACAACAGCTTTATCAGCATATAGACACAAACCTCAACTACAACGAGCTCTCTTGGAAGTTCAAAGTTATACCAAATTCACTACTTTCCCTGCACCATACGCGGAAATCTACATTTCACAATGAAAGCTACCCTTGCCTTGGTCTTCGCAACATACGCTGCGGGCGCGCTGGCGGCAGCACTCGCAGCAGCACCTGGCGAACACACACACAATCTTGAAGCTAGAGATTTCTCCAAGTCCACGACGTATCAAATTGATACTCGCCAAGAACCAGTTGATGATGACGAGGAGGATATCTTAGAGGCGAGAGCGCCCAAGAAGGGCAAGGGAAAGAAGGGAAAGAAGGGCAAGAAGGCGAAGAAAGCGAAGAAGGCGAAGAAGGCAAAGAAGGCAAAGAAGGCAAAGAAAGCGGCTGCTTAGGCGTAGCGCCCAGTACTGAGTAATGATCTTTAAGCGATGCGCATACTCCATGTCGAAGTTTTTTTTTTTTTTGGCTCTTTTCTTTTTCATGGGAGGTGGTTCTTATTTGGCGCTGGCTGCCATCAAAGGGCTCTCGACGCTGTTTGTAAGGATCGGGAATTGTTTTGGGGTTTAATCTCATGAGTCACAGCGATGGCAAGATGTATTTTAAGGAACGAAAATATAACGCACAAGTCACTGGCGCTACTAAATCTTTCATGTGCACGAATTCCATCACTCAATAGTATTGCGCAGAAAGATATCTGTATTAAGTGACTCTCGGAAACTCTCCTTGGGTTGCGACTTGGCACCGGCGATCTCCCCGTTTACTTCTTCGGCTGTGCAGATTAAACCTGAGACGAGTGGTGCAATCTTGATGGATCACTTCGGTAGGCTATTTCCTGATGAGGCGAAAAGCCGCCTGAGGTGTCATAGCTCATGTGTCAAAGTACGGGCGTTTCTCCAAAACCGAGCGTGGCTGAAACAGGAACAGCACCCGCGAAAGCTTGACCTACATCAGGGCACAATATTCTCCGCTATGGGGCAAAAAGCTCATGAACTTGGTCTAGTTGGTGCCTCCATCGTTCTTAGCAAGTCCGATTGAGTCTGATCAATCCAATGACAACAGATGTACGGAACGTGGGATCGCGGGACGGTAGTTTTACGCGGAGCAGCGCAGCTAGAGCAACTGCTTTCGTACAGATACTGAAGGGCCGTCCATAAGATCAGCAATTCGCCAATTTACAAGAAGTCTATAATTTGGCGGTCTATGTGTGGTAGGGACAGTAGCGCAGCGGGGATCAAATGACACAGCAACAGCGCATGTCGTGAGCATTAACAAATTGTGGATAATCATTGAAGTCGCCTGCTAATGACTTCTTGTAATGAAGCATCAATTTGGTCTAATCGGCGCATTCTTTGCTCTTCTTCTGGAGTAGGCTTTGAGGTCTCTGGGGTAGCCAATTCCAATTCCTGCAACTCGGTTAATTTCTCCAGCTCCATCCCAATTTGCTTAGCCAGAACTGCCCATGACCGAACGTCAATGTAGCGGGCGCACAGTTGCCGCTCCACCCGCAGCTTTTGCAGCTTGGGTGCAGACGTCAACTGTCGGCATACCTGTAGTGCTTGTCCGCTAGAGGACACAGTCACTACTACGTTGCGTATAGAGTTGAGGCGCGTTGTAGAGATAGTTTGGAAGAAACTTCTGCTAGGATTAGGTGTTGTGGTTGGATATTGTATGCAATTAACAGAATAGAAAATAGGCACGGCTTCGGCGTGTATCCTTCGACAAGTTTCTAGAATGGAGAGAACCGATGACGGAAGAGCATTCCGGTAGCTTGTTGGACACCACTTCAGTTGTACTTTTGGTGACTTAATGGAAAGAACCTCCTTGTATATGTGAAGTCGAAGCTCGGTCGGGAGCTGAAAAAGCCTGCACTGAGTCTGATCATCGTCTGATGGCGCACGGTATTTGCGCAATGTCGGCATTTTGCAGTCGTGAGACCCTGATTCTGGAAACGTTGTGCAGCATCTATTGTTCCCTCCGCCACCTATCTGTAGAGAGAACACGCCGGCCCAGTGGAGATCTAAAATCGGACGGCGAGCCTCGTCCATCCGTTCGCAATCGGCCTCGTCGAGCGCCACTAGCTCCCAATCATCGTCATTGCATTTGTCAGATTCAAGGACGTGGTTGTCAGATATCTCAGGCGATACATCGAGACGTCTTTCATGGACTTGGGAAAAACAGTTACGTTAGTGTGACGTCTCCAGAAAAATATAGTTCTCGGGGCGTATGTCACTCGGCAGCGACGACAATTTACCACGTGTTAAGTTGTCATGCATTTTGGCGCATGTGCTATCTGGCTGGATCACTCTATGCTGGTGCGCGCATGTAGCAGAAGAGTTGCGCGACGAGGGGAATATTACCGTTGAGAGCTGCTTTACTAATAGGATAAAGGTATAGTGTCATCTCACAATAACCGATCCAGAGGATATCACAGCTGGCAAATTAGGCAGCAAGGCAACCGGTGTACAGCGTGAGAAATGACGTAGGGAATCGTTATCAGCGGGGTAAAAGAATTGAAAGAATTGAAAGGATTGAGGGGAAAACCATAACCCGCAAATCACAGGCTAATGAATACCATAATTGCCGCAACAGGCCCCTCCGTATGACCACTCTTAGGTCTTACGATGAAGTATCCGACTTGCAAAGGCAAATCAAAGTCTCGCTCGCTACCATCACGTAACACGCCTTCTAAACTTAGTTCACGCTGGTTGTGGCTATTGAGACGATAGGAGAACCACGCCTTGATAGTGAAAGATGGTGGCGTAGAAATGGCTTTGACGATCGACCGCCAAATCAGCGTCGCCAACTGTATTTTATACAAGGATGCTGTAGCGTTGCCATAAGCTGGGAGCCGCGCGATAGAACGTAACAGAAAGCTGTATCTGGGCAGATGGACGCTGAAATGACTACAATTGCCCCCGCGAGACAGAAGAACATGTAAAGAGCACTGGGACACATACAAAATAGACTAGAAAGAAAAAGGCGGCTCCCAAGCAAGCGCCAAAGAACGCGCAAGTCCACACAAGTTCTGTTCCCAGTTCTGGCAACATGCCGGATCCAGCACCCAGGCTCCACCAGAGCTTTAGGGATCACAAGGTTTACGGAGCATACCGTCTGTATTTCCGGCGCCACATGCACCTTGGAGCCTTCGACTGCAAGTCATTTTGCGAGGTGACGACTTTGCATTAGACACTAAAATTATCGCCATTCCAAGACTGGTGATATTGGTGAAGCAAACGGTAGCAATGGCTCAGCTTTTCGACGCCACCACCGGCGCTTCGGGGGCTTCTCCAAAACAGTTTACGGTTACTATCGTGGGTGGTGGAATTGGAGGCATCATCCTGGCTGTTGGGTTACTTCGCCGGAATGTTCGTGTGCAAGTATATGAAGCAGCCTCAGCTTTCGCAGAGACTGGCCTTGGCCTCTCCATTGGCCCTGCAGCACACCGCGCCATGTCATTAATTGGCCCTGACATTCGGGATATTTACGACTCCCTCGTCACTACGCACGCCGACTGTCCCGGCTACGAAGAGTTTCGCCAGACCTGGTTCGAGGTGGTTTGGGCAACAGGGCCATACGCCGACCAGACACTAATGAACTTGAAAGCTCTTCCATCTGGCCAAACATCAGTTCGACGAGCTGATTTTCAGGATGCTTTGGTGAACCTCGTGCCTCCGGATGTAGTGCAGTTCGGCAAGCGTCTGGTTGAATTGGAGGAAAGCAAGGATGGGGTAATATTATCATTTGAAGACGGCAGCTCGGCCTATGCGGATGTTGTCGTTGGGTGCGATGGAATCAAGTCAAAGGTTAAAGAGCATATACTGTCTCCCGAGGAAGTGCGACAAACGAAACCACGATATAGTGGCATGTACAGCTACCGAGCCGTTCTGGACATGGACACCATGATTGAAGCCGTTGGAGACCGCCGCGCAAGAATGTCGACATGGTATATTGGAAAAGGAAGCTACGGGATTACATACCCCATCCAGAGAGGCAAAAAAGCAAATGTAGGCCTCTTTACATTCAAGGATAGCTGGGATACGGATTCATGGATTCGCGAAGCGACCCGAGAAGACATGCAGAAAGACTTCGGGCACATGGGCAAGTACGTGAATCGTCTGATGAAGGTGAGTACGCTACCTATGTAGAGCACAAGTGTCCTTTCGAAGACGTCTCTGACCGTATGTGGCTACAGTATGTCCATAATCCTTCTCAATGGGCCATCTTTGAATACCCTCTCATTTCTACGTTTCATAAATCCCGAGTAGCTATCCTGGGCGATGCTGCTCACGCCACAACTCCACACCAAGGCGCCGGGGCTGGACAAGCAATTGAAGATGTACATGTTCTGGTGGAGCTTCTCGCCGATTCATCGGTAACGACTGTAGAACACGTCAAGGCAGCCTTTTATGCATATGATGCCGTGAGGCGGCCACGCAGTCAACAGGTTGTTACGAGTAGCAAAGAGAACGCCGAGCTTATGTGTTTGTCACACGAAGGAATAGGAGATGAACCGGAGAAATTGAAGCAAACGTGGAATGAAAGGTTCCGCTGGTTATGGGACGTTGATTTGAATGAGCAGGCGGAGAATGCACGAAAACTCATGCATGACAGAATTGAACAAGCGAACATCAATCATGCTAGTGAATAATTGTCATAGTCCAGGGATATTCATATAGAGTCAGCAGTCAATGAAGATGATAGCCTGAAAGTAGAAGCAAAGACCTGAACAAAACTTTGTGTAACTACTCATGAAGTTCTCCTTTCAACGTTTTGTACAACAAGCATCAAGCTTGCGTACTTCTTTCGGTACTGGCTTTCTATTGCTAGGAACGAGGAGTTACAGAGCCGTAGTTGGTGTAAACTTGATCGACATTCTCAACTGCTTGCTGGGCTCTCTATAGTTTCCCCATGAAATTCCTCCTCACAGTCCACATTCGAGCTCGCTTCCCATATATAAACAGTGGTATGGTAGTCAGTTGTAAAACCACCTGAACGATGCCCAACCACATGAAAACCATCTTTGCACCGTCTCTAAGCACCCAATGCGAGACAAACAAGCTGAATACTAGACCGTGAAAAATGTTCTTTGCAAAGTTCAGCGTCACTAGTGCCTCACCGGCATATTGTTTATAGCTATCCAAGCAGAATGTAATCGCTGTCGTTGATCCCAGAGAAGAGCCAAACGATAATATGCCAAAGAACAGTGTAGGGACTATCCAGTGATCCTTCACTTCGGCAGACCACCCAAAGCCCATAAGACCTATGCAAGTAGAGATCATAATGGGTATCGCCATGACCAGTCTGAACTCGGGCTCGTATAGTCCTCCGTTGCGGGATGCCATGGCATGGACGACGGCGTCGCTAATTTTACCGGCAACGGCGGTACCAAGCACGCCGCCGATAAATGGTGAAATATAGACAAGACCAGTCTGGAATGAGGTAAAGTTATATGAATCCGGATTGCGATAGATGATGGCCAAGTTCTGAGAAATAACCATTAACCAGCCAACAGAGCAAGAATAGACGGCTGCAGACCAGAGCACAGCTGGGTATAAGAACAGAACAAACGGGCGTAGCATGACTTTCAGCCAGTTGTCACTTTTGAGACGGCCATTATATGGTCGTAGTAGCTGTGCAAAGGATTTTGCCGGCCGTTGTCGCCATTCATCAGTGTAAGATTGCGCTACCGACTCTGGGTTACTCAGTAAACCTGGCTCTCTCCCAACATCCGGAATCACACAGGCAACGGCGCAGAACTTTTCCGCGCCTGCACCTTTCCGGGATGATGTTTGAACGATAGGTTCAACCTGCTGGCTTGCAGCTGCCTCGATACGGTTGATGTCGTCATTTTTTTGACCAGGAGATTCCCCAACATTGTGTACCAACGCGGCATCTTGCAAAAGTGTTACAGAGTTTTGAGACGAAAGACAGCGAGGAGCGCAAGAGCGCTCTGATAACGTTCCGGGGGGGGTTCGATCCCAAAACGTCTCAGGGACAAATAGGAAGAGGACCAAAAAGCTGAAGCAAGTAAGAAACGCTATAATACTGGGGAAAATATTAGTTCCAATCTTTCACCATCGAAGGCGGACGGGGAAGCAAGGATGCCATGCTAACAAGAAAACCCAACGCCATCCAAGCCCACCAATGATCGCCGCACCAACTAGCGGAATCAAATTTTTACCGCCGAGTAATAGCAGAGTATAAACACCGATGCGGTACGCTCGCTCATGGAGAAAGAATATCTCAGCTATGGTCGCCGACGGAAGGCATTCGATTGGACTAATAGATAAGCCTTGGAAGATTCGAGCAAGGAGAAGCGAGGGAAAGTTGGGCGATAAACCGGCCCAAATACAGGTTGCGATGAAAATCATTACGCTTGTTAAGTATATCGGACGTTTACCAAATAGAATGGCCGTCGGAGATGCGAACACTGATCCCAGCCCTTGGCCGGTCATGAAGAGGCCGACTATCAATGAGACAGATTCAACTTTAACGTTGTAATCATGAGCAATATCAGTGAAACCAGCGGCCATCATCGAGCTAATACCGCCGCCAACCATGCAGTAAAAGCCCATCGACAATAAAGCAACATTACGCCGCCAAAGAGGCCAATTGAGCGGGTCGTTGTCCGAGTCGTCTGGTTGGGGCTCTAGAAAGAATGCGCCGTCCTTTGACTTCTTCTTTTCGGCAGGAAGCTGCGAATGAATTTTTTGAGGCACAAGTGGCTCTTCGCCACCAGTTGCAAGAAGCATCACGGATCCTTCGCAGCGCATGCACAGTCAGTCTGGGAAGATTGATGTAGAGTCGCCAAGATGAGAATGAAGTGATCATACCTGGAACGTCAATCCCGTCCCTGTCATTAAGGACCCCAAAACTCCATTTACTATACCCTTGTTTTTCCTTATTCATCGACTCGTTGGTACTATTTTCGCTCCGGTCGCCGGGGACCGTTTGGTGTTGAGCGGAATCCATGTCGACCTTTGCACCCATGGTGACGGACCAATGCGACTGGGCGAAAGAGAGACAAAATAAAAGAGGAAAAATAGAGCTACAGATTGAGTATAGAGCGAAAGAACGGAGCTGCATTTAACGTGACTGACTCAAGACGCGGTGTCACGATAAGCTGAGCGAATTGCTTTACTCAGGCCATCAAGGTAGGCAGCACAAGTGGGGGAAGAAAATACAGCTCAAGGTTCTACGCAAGTAGGTTTTAATCAAAACGAAACCATGGATGTAGATGACTTTCGGTCTTCGCTCTCCTCCGCGTAAAGCGAGGAATCAAGCTAGTTTGCCATGTTGTTGGCAGGGCGGTCCTTTCGTCTTTAACTAAAAGTTCTGGCCGATATGAGATTCTAAGCTAAAAGCTTCGGCCAATGCGAGGTTCTAGCTTAGGTCTATTATCCTTTACTATTGCTGAAATGAGCTCTTGAACCAGGAGCCTGGACTATTTTGGCAGCTAGTATTGCCGCTTCGGCACTATTGTTTTTGTTTGTAAGGACCATACCCTCTGCACAGTACAGGGGAAAGCTACTGCACAGTGAAAATAGTGGCGACAACAAATTTTAGGCTAGTATCGCACATTGTCACTCGTGCTACTAGACGTGTTCAATATTACAGTAATGTGGCTGTTATTGTTTGCTATTGTTCCTGAAAAGAACGCCCCAGCCACCGCGCACTAATCACAGCGGCCGATATTCATCGGACGTGGTTCAGCACCAATATTGCATGGTATGGCTGTTAATTTTACCTATTGTTCTGCGCCATAAACGTTCATTGATGCCCTGTAGGACAGGTATGTCGCGCCGTCGTGTTGCAAAGCGGGATGCAAGAGCTGGGTGTTGGGAGGCGTAGGCGTGCACTAAGAATCTGTCGAAATGCCTCCGAAATGCGTCCAGCTCCGACGCCCTTCGATAGTATGACAGAGGTTCAGCATTGCAGTGTATTCAGCTACCACATCAAGGTAAACAGTGTTGTAATGTACTGCATATTGCGCAAGGAGACATGCCAGATGAGCAGTACTCTCGATCCTGTCGCATCATTGAACCCAACACTAGCAGATGTAGAAATAAACAACAAATGATTGATGGATTATTCCAAAAAGGAAAGCCAGGAATCTGAACTCTGTCCATCACGACAAAGAAAGCTGCCAACCGCGACGCTGGACGACATCGCGCCAACCAATCTCCCCCCCGGCGTTGCGGTGTCTCCAGACTTCATCCAGAACTTCCTTGCAGGCATCCACATTGCGAAATCTCCTCCATTTATTCATTGTATATAGTCGGTCTCTAATGCATTGCACATGTCTGGCATTCTCGGCCTCGCCGCCTGCAATAAATAAAGGAAATAAGAGAGAACACTCAGCCAAGGATCCCACGGGCACCTGTTCCGCTATATAGCATATCGACTCAGTATATGGTTCAACTCCTTCCGGTAATACGACGCCATAAGTTTGAGGAAAGTGTTTCCGGAGAACGCAGCAAAGGTAAATCAAGGCGGCGCTGCGATATGCCTCACTTAGAAGCGCAAGCGGTGCTTTCGAGTCGATGATTGATGGACATGTCCACTGCCTCAGCTCTGTGGCAATGAGTTGAGCGCGGTTGTGAAGTGAATGGTCATCCGAGTAAGCGTCTGCGATGCTGTCGCTGACTCCATTCGAGCGCGAACCGTCATTTTCATGCTGCGACTTACTCTCAGCACAATCCGCGTTGAAAATGCTGATCTCACCCGTGAGAAAAAGAATTCGCGAGGCGAAAGCAAAGTAAGGGTCAGCGAGCGCGTCGTCTTCAGACATCCAGTAATCGCCAGTAAGATGCGGGCGTTGCTCCAGAGAGACGCTCATAAGAATGTCATGATAGGCGAAATTTCGCAGAAGCCACTTTCCCTCAAACGAGCGAGACCACTTGTCACTCAGTTGGAAATTGTCCAGTCCACCAGCTTGCAAGCGCTCGCGCTGAAAAGCTGCCGCCGCACCAGCGAGATGCTGCGCCCAGCTGCTACTGGTTGCGTCTGATATGGTGTCCATGGAACACATAGCCATGGCGACAGCAAGGCACATTTCCCCTGATAGACTGTTTTCCCTGAGACAGGCGCCAAGACTGGCAAGCGCGCGTCCACGATGCTGCAGGGATATGTTCTGGAAATCTTTGAAACGCAGGGCCAAGTGAGCCGATGACCAGGCCGTCAACGCATTCTGGAGGGCAGGACAATCAAAAGCCATTGGTAGCAGCACTACACGCAGCGTTAATATAATTGTAGAATACACTAATCACCACTCACTTACCAGATAGGAAGTAATTATTTTCAGCTGTTGCCGACACCATGATAGCCAGGGTAGTTGTGTAATACCGCATCATAGCTCGACGACTGGCGCTCATGTCCTGAGAATCATTGCAGCCTGGACGGACAATATCCAGCGGTTGACAGACCTTTGTTAGCGTCAGTACCTCAGAGGCGCGACCTTCATTACCATATCTGGATTGGGCTGATTGCCAGCCTGTCTGCGATATCTCGGAATATTCCACTTCCTCAACCCCACAGCTATTCGACGGCGGCTGAAGCTGTCGCGGATGCTCGCGTTTGCAAATCAGGTTGAGACGTGAGCAGTGCCCGCATGTCGGTAGATTCTGGTCGCACTTCTTCTTGCGTTGGCGGCAAGTCAGACATCCTCGACGTTGCCTCGTATAACCACCTTTTGTCTTCTTCATGCCAGGTGCCGCACGCAGCCCTGGTTGGCTCCCCACCGTTAATTTAGCTACATCAGGTGGTAGCGAGATCTCAGCGGTGCAAGCATCCATAGCGGTGACAAGGGGGGACAGGACGTGTGGAGTGACATGAGAATACGTCATGCAGTCACGATTTGAGCATATGCAAACGGCATCTGAGGAGTGGGAGTTGGCGTGCGTTCCGGAGTCCTGACCACGGACATGGAAACATAAAATTGCAGCATTCAGGTGCCGGCATACGGAGCCCTGCGTTCACGTCCGGCGTCAACGGCGGCGTGGGTCGACAAAGCCACCAACACGAGATCCTCATTGGCTGTCAAAGGTAGGCCGCGCGAGTCAGTCACTGGGGAAATACCGTGGGGGAGGGGGTCTGTATTCTGGAGTCCGAACGGCGAGCATGGGAGGATCAATCCAACATCTTTGAGTTAATAACTTAGATATTGAGGCGAAATCTTCAAGCAAAAATCGTCATACACATTGCCATAGTCTGCATACCCTTCGATTGCTTCTAGATCTTGTCTTTACCTCCCTAGCGACAGCCTTGACCGTCGCGAAATTCCAACCGAGGACCAGTGAAAGTCTTACGCAGTGCCAAGAACCATGCTCCGGCTGTACAAATGAGCCCGACGGCCATGACAACAATTAGATAGTTCATCGATGTACCCGTTACAGGGAGACCGGTTGGAAAACAAAAGACTATGGAGAAAAATACCACAAAAGATGTGGCGGCAGCATTGATCATATAGCCAAACTTACCCAGAGAGAAGGCTCTTTCGGGTAGAATGCCGCGGCCACGGAACAACAGAGCAGCTTGGGGCAACGCCACTGTGAGATTGAGTGCAAATAGTGTGAGGCCTATGAAACTGTTGTAGGCCGTAGATGAGGCAATGTAGAGGACGCCAATAATTATCTGCAAGACAAGCATCACTGCCGCGGCGCGGACAGGATTAGCCCGGTTGAGATGTGCTATAAACCTGGAGTAAGGCACGCCACCATCTCGAGAGAGAGACCAAATAGTTCGGCCAGCGGCGATGAATAGGTTAAGCACAATGTCATAGAACATGACCATGTAGTAGACGGCCCATACTGTCGTCGCGACCTTTGAGTTCAGTGCTTGATTGTACACTTCCAAGATTGGAACGCCGGACTCAATGAGAGATTGAATGTCTGTGACGACGAACATGAGGGCAATGTTCCAAGCGAGAACTGTAACAATTCCAAGTCCCATCGTGGTCATGATGGCTATAGGCACATTTCGGCTCGGGTTTGGAACTTCCTCGGCGAGATGGGCAGGGGCGTCGACTCCGCTATATGCCCACAGACAACCTGTGATGGCGATGAACATGGCCCATCCATCCGGCCAGCCACTAACATTGCGATAACTTGTAAACACAAAATTCGCTGATTGTTTCGTATCTTGAACAGCAAGCAGTGTCGTAAGGGATGCCACGAACCCAGCGATTGATAGCCATAAGACAGCTACTCCCAAGCGGCCAATTGTGCTCGGGAATCGTGATGTAACAGCAAAAGCAATAATGCATAATATTATATGTAGCAGGTATACGTGCCATGCTTGGGCGCTGTATGATTGATTCCACAAAGCGGCTATATCGACGACGGAGCTTGCCACAAAGAAATTGCACGAGGCGGCCGCCGCCATGATGTAGATGACAGTGATCCATCCGGTGAAAAATGCAGCGGGTTTGCGCGTGGACGGGGAGAACGTCATGTAAACAATGTGGTACTGGCCGCCAGCAGAGGGATATGCAGAGGCCAGCTCGGCAAATCCGGTATTGATGGTGGCCATGACAATTGCGGCTGCAATAAGACCATATATCAGGCCGGGGCCACCTCCACACGCCAATGGCACAGCTACACCAGATGCGAAAGCTACCCAGGAGTTCATTGTCGTGAATCCGAATGCAATAACGGACAAGAGGCTGAACCGTTTCTTGAGGTGGCCTTGGTCGAAGTCTATGGCTTTGGGGTTTCCTTCAAAATGAAAATGGTCGACGGACGCTGAGCCCTCGCACCCGGTTTTGGTGGCCATGACGAACAGAAGTGGTCTTCCTTGCCTTGCTGTACGTCAAGATATGAGGTGGAGGGGGCCGGCGAAAGATGGGGGCAGAAGGGCTTTATACTGTTATATACCGTGATTTTGAGCCGCGGGTTTGCCCCGAATCGGATGGGAGATTGGACGAACCATGGTCTGGTTGAGAAAGTCCGTGGTTATGGATTGAATTCGCGAGCGCCATACATTCCGGGGGAACTCATATGCTTGCAAGTACATAGAAAGATCCGGCATGTCCACTTCAAGAAGTTTGTCACAATTCACCCAGCCGCGGGTACGGCGTCCAACTCGCCTCACCATCAATGGTGAGTTGATACATAGAGGAGAACGACGAGCGGCGTGAGCCTTGGTCGTCCGGGGTGCCCAGTGTCCGGCTTTGGCTTGGAGAATAACTAAACTCAGCCCTCAATCCCCCAACAATACTGTGGAAACCCCCAGGTCGTCCCACTAGTCGCCCTAAGACAACCCCCACCTACGGGATTGCTCAGGTGGCGCTGCTGCGGGAGTTTTAGGACGTTCATGCGACGGGTCAACTATTGACGAGAAACATGGATGTGCGGGTGGAGGGTAACGCAACCACGGAGTGCTTAAACTGGCAAATGTCTTTTAGTGGCAATTTTAGCTTCAAATGCCCGCCCTTGACGCCGTGCGTCACGCCTCTAAGAGATAGGCGCTGACCTCTGGAAGTCCGAGTTGCGCTCGCTATCAGTCACTGTTGGAGCAGATATATAAGTTTGCCATAGTTGCGGAAGACCATCACAAGTCTTGGGGTCCATCCCCGTCTGTTTCATTTCTCCCCCAACTCTGCTCATAAATTTCGACTCGTTGACATTCCATATGAAGTTTACTCGGGTGTTATCTCTGCTGGCACTTGCCCGCCACTGCCAGGCGTGTGGTGACCACGATGACCAAAAAGAATGGACAAAGGAAGAGTTAGCAGAGCTAGAGGCCAGATGGGGTTTTGAGGTACAGTGGGCATCAAGCTTCGTACGTCTTAGTAGATCTCAAAGTAACAACGTTTTTTTAGTGGTCTTTCAATGGCATTGGGACATTCGCCCACTTAGACCACATCAAATGTCTCACCAACCCCCAGGAGCAATATGACATTGCCATCATCGGCGCTCCTTTCGACACAGCAGTATCCTTCCGACCAGGTACCATTTTATCCTCACAATCTATTCATTTGCTGCACATATTAACTGGTCCTTTCCCCTCCTCCCAGGCGCCCGCTTTGGCCCCAGGGCTATTAGGCAAGCCTCAGCCCGGCAAACGTCCTTTCGCGGCTTCAACCCTCGCGCCAACATAAACCCCTATCAAAACTGGGCGAAAATTATTGACTGTGGAGACATCCCAATCACGCCGTTTGATAACAATGTTGCAAGGGAACAGATGACACAAGCGTTCAAGGCTCTCGGCCGGGGTCGACCTTTAAGCTCGCTGAGCAAAGGCAAACCGAAGATTATTACTCTCGGGGGTGACCATAGTCTAGCTCTCCCGGCTCTGAGGTCTCTGAATGAAATCTATGGCAAGCCAGTTAGGGTTCTCCATTTTGACGGTATGTTACTAGTTATCCCTCCACTCAACATGGCTGAGCCAAACATAAGGTACTAAATGGCGTAGCCCACTTGGACACCTGGGACCCGGCCGCTTACCCGTCGCACTGGGGTTCGACGCATTTTAACCACGGTTCTATGTTCTGGATGGCTAACCAGGAGGGTCTTCTGTCAAATGCATCTACTGGGCAGTCTGTCCACGCCGGTCTTCGTACCCGTCTGAGTGGCAAGGATTGGACCGACAACGAGTCCGACACGGCCCAAAACTGGGTTCGATTCACGGCCGACGACATCGATGACATTGGTACGCAGGGCATCGTTGATGGCATAATGGCAGTGCTGGGTACAGAAGACCCTGTTTATCTGTCCGTCGATATTGATGTCTTGGATCCTGCTTTTGCGCCAGGAACGGGTACACCTGAGCCGGGAGGCTGGACTACCCGAGAGTTTATACGAATTCTCAGAGGCATTGAGGACCTGAACATTGTTGGAGCAGATGTGGTGGAAGTAAGTCCGGCTTATCAAGGCCAAGGAGAGGAGACAGCTTTGGCAGCAGCGCAGGTGGTATATGAGATGATAAGTTCTATTGTGAAGAAGGGTCTGGCAGACATGGCACAAGATCAGTCGGATGTTGGGGCCAAAGATGAGCTGTGATGTGAACGATGATCCATGCCGTGCAGCTTCGTTGAGGACAAGAGACACACAAACATCTACATAACGCGCAGAGGTTAAGAAATTTTTTCACTTACTTGATTTGTGTAAAGCCGCTCAGAGCCATGTATGTAGTGCAGCAGTGGACTTGGAGTGGCGCACCAGCCGCAGCTTTCCTGCCCACCAAGACAATTCAACCGCTTTGGTGAACACTGAGCCAATCCGAGGAGGCTCAGATGTCAAAGCAAGTACCCCGCTCGTCGAGTCTGTGTTGCGGCCAGAAGATGAGCAGCAGGATTGGCCGGCTGCGAGAGCCACCCCGCGTTAAAGTAAGATACTCCGTAAAAAGCAGTATCAGTGCTTCGTTATTATAAGTGAGCATACTCCTGCAGTGGCATCTTGAATTTATTAATAGTATTCGAGTTATTGGCTTTTTAATTTAATGTGAGACACAATACCTCTACTCCGTAATGGAAGCCTAAATGCCAACATCCCTGACCTGGTTTATTCGTTGGGCCAATCCAAGCCTTCATGTCCTGGTGGGTTTGTTTGTTAAACCACCTTGTATTCTGTGGAGGTGCGGCTGGGATGGGGCATGCTTAAGTCCCTGAAACTAAGACGTCCCACTGCACGAAACCTCTATAACTTATCATTCCCCACTATAGTCCAGTTTCAACGTTAGCGCGTACATGCTGGAGTTTAACATACAGTGCTCCGTACCCGCAGTAATTCCGAGCCACTACTCCGTACTCCGTTCTCTCCTCGATTTTGTTGTTTCTTGGCTCGGAATTACTGGAAGCACTCACAGCCTGGTATTAATGGAACAAGAAATTAAAGACCGTGAACAATAATGTTATCTTGGCTCATGGTTAGAATTTATCATTTCGAACCTTTACCAAGCATCGTCAGTTCAGTCTAACCTTTATTATCGTCTCATCATAATACTCAATACGTCCACTACGTCTTACCCCGTGGTTCAGCGTACGCTTTTGACTGAACTCCGAATTGCAGCTCGCTCCTCCTGGCTGGAAAGCTATCGCCCAAGACTATGTCCGATGTGATGTATATCCTGTCTTCGGATGCATTGTTCGTGTCTCCCGGTTCGCCTGTTGGTAGTGATAGAGTGAGTGTCGGTGGATTCGTCAGCTTCGTGCCCTGCGTTGCCAACCGAACGATCTTGAACAACGGTCGCAGCGTTGCCAGGCTCGCAGCTGCGACGGCCAAGCCCATTTCTACCGTTGACCAAATCGCGACGTCGATAGTAGCCCCTAAATTGCTGGTTAGAGAATTTGTTCAACAGTTGCACCATCGCTGCGGTCACGTACAGAGAAAATCGGGGTCTTTGAGGTTTGGAAGGTAAGCAAATCGCACCACAACGGCAGCGCTAGCTCTAGAGGCAGCCGTTAACATGATATACTCGTAAATGGCTTTGTCACCTCAGCGCGTAGCAGACTTACATGCATCCCATTGTCATGAGGACGAGAACCGCGATCTTCGCTCTCATCTGCAGCTGTAAATTCCAGATGACAAACGCTGGCAAAATCGCAAATGTGAAGTCGGTAGTCATGCTGACGACACTGTACAAGTATGCGAGGCCTATGATGATGTTCATGTCGACGCATCGTCCGCTTTGGTCTTTATTCCAAAAGAATGACACGGGGCTGCATTGAAACAGGGTGACAAAAAAGAATGTCAGCCCGGCAACGACGGTTAGGAGAGATGCACCGTATATAATCCACTTGTGAAGTCTCCTCGCTGTTACTCGAAGGAGGAACCACGCGAATGATATCTTGCAGCAAACCATGGTAAAGGCGTAGAAAAAATAGCAAAACCACCAATACTATATAATGATTAGCTTGGAACATCACGCAATGGTTCGGTTACTGTTACCTTCATCGCCGATGATATGCTATCGTGGTCCAAGTTTGCTCTGTGTTGGCCAGTTCCGTGCCGCACTCCGCAGTTTGACGAGACGCAATACGTGATAAAGAGGATCTGCGTCCAGGTTAACTTTGCTGATGATGATGCCTGCACAGCCTGTGCTTATAGAAGCCGTAACTACTCCGTATCCAGGATGGACATACAGTTGCCAAAACCATGATCCAATCATCGAGCCCGAAGGCTCTCACCAGAACGGCACGTGTGTAGCATCTTAGCAGAACAATGATGCCGGCGAGAACGACGAAGACGATATTCGTAATGAGTAGCTCTGGTCCTCGGTTCGCAGGCTGATCAGTCGGCATCGTTCCCGGGGATTTATCATCTAGGCGAGTTGATCTGGGAAGAAAAGGTTAAACACGGCAGAGATACACAAGGAGTATCTGCGCTACTTATCAAGGTTCAATACTCAGGCTCACATCTTCTCAGTCTGTTATTTAGTTACCCCGTATCCCAATTCACATGCCCTGTTATTCAACAACAAGCGGCAGGGGAGTTTGCGGCTAGGACGAGTTCGCACTCCACCCTGGTTTCACTAAAAGAATGGGAGCCATGAGGGGGACAATTTACGTGCTCCATTGCAGCGTGGTTGGGCGAGGTGTCCTGGTCACGTAAATTGTTCTCCCCTCGGTGGCGTCGGACCTCGCTATGACTTTATGCGCGCGACAATGCCTGCAGTCAGCTCACTTAGGGACGCCGCTCGTTCGTGCGCTCCCCAGTTAAAAATAGTCAAGGCTTGGTCGAGCAGCAGAACATGCAACAGTCCAAAAGCGCGAGGAACCGGTGAGATTAATGAATTCAATCCATGCCAACCGGACTTAACACGCTGTTTCCCAACTATAGAGGTAATACGGGGCAATCAACAATATATTCCCCCGTACTCCGTATGTACAATCAGCTACTCCGTAGACATGTCTCATTATGCGCCCGCTGCTGCTTGCTCCCGGTGTGGAGCAGCAAGGCTAGGTAGACAGATCGCTTCCGGCTAAATGGAGGGGGGGGGGTTGGCTAATTATTCATAGAGTCTGCAGCTGGCGATTCAGGCGTGCTTTAACTGGTGCGGTGCGTACGAGCTCGGCACCGGTAGTTGGCGGCAGTTGATTTCTGGCAGAGTACGAATTCTCGGGTAGTGTCTGTCACGACATCTGTCACAGCATCCGTCACGGCGTCTGTCATAGCATCTGTCACTGGCAGGGTATTTCGTCCGAAAGACGGCGGCGCATGACTTAGCATAGCACCTTCCGGAATGACCGTAGCGCACAATCAACCTGGATTACTGCCGTGCGGGAGCAGCCCCCTGGTCCCCCCAAGGTGTCGACAAATTAATCGAGACATCCAGGGCAGAGGCCGAGTGCGTTGGCAGGCCCCGATGTCTCGATAATCTGTCAGGCGTATGCCCCCACCCGCCAAACCGCCTGTGCACTATAATAGGGCGGCACATGAAGATCATATGCAATTCACGCATAAAGTTTTTGCATATCTTCAGATATCTTCTACACTGGCAGGTATGTAAAGACTTTATGCCACATACTGTGCTTTCACCGCAGCAGCAGTCTGTCGCGCCCAAACCAAAGTGCGAGGTTACAGTGGAGACCTGACTTGCTAAGGACAGCCACTCTACTCCGTAGTTAGAGTGCGGCAGTAATTCCGAGCCACCACTCTACACGATTTGGTTGTTTTTTGGCCCGGAACTACTGGAGGCTCGCTGTACGGAGTACGGAGTACTTATTTCGCGAACCGCATCCCCCTGCATAACAGCTCTACCCTGTAGCAATCGGCGGAGCGATGAGCGTCTGCTCTAGCCGGAAGACTTACTGAAATCCGCAAACGTCTACATGGACGAAATCTCCGTCGGCTCCAAGTCCTTCCGGAAACCCAAAGCACTTACTTTTAGTTTTCTCCATTGAGCATTGCCCATCTACGCCGCGCGCACTGAAAACCTGCCATCTTTGTCGGCGCCATTTCATGCTCTCGATTCACGATTCTTAAGTGCACTAATATTCGCAGGTTTCTACACCGAGTTGGGTTGCCATGCCGTTCTCTGCATTTGATAATTGCTACCACCTCCAACGTCATTTTCGCAATAAATTCGATTTTAGTTACAGACCTGGGACCCTAAAATGGGCGCCAACTCTACGGTGATCAATTATCTGGTCCTATGGATGCCAACTGTAGGGTAGGGTTCTTCGATGCAATATTAGGTACCTCTGGCTGTTACAAAGCGCCTGGGAATGAATCTTTTTTTACACCTCCGAACTGCCCAGAATTTCCGCTGAATCGCATCAACACATGTTGAGTACGATAGCTAAGCACCAATGGCAGCCAAAGATACAGGGAGTTTAAGTGACATTAATGCGATGAAGGGTGCTACGTCGCCGCGGTAGATCCCGCGAGACGTGGCGCCTGTCACGCTCTTAAACAGTGGGTATTGACTCAAATTATAAGGCTCTTAGTAATGAATGGAAACCGTCTCTTTTTGTTCATTCTTATTTCCAGTACAATAAATAAGAGGCTCATTCCCCGTCCTGTAAATATTTCTTGCAGAAAATTTTCTCGTGATATGCGATGATTTTGCAAAGAAATTATCCTGGCTTTATGTAGAAGTAGACATTTTTAAAGCCTTGAAATCAGTTGTAATATTTTTGATGGCAGTCTCGACCGGTAGTCTCTCCATCGAGCTCGCTCCGTAGAATCCATGGATTCCCATCGTACGGTCCAAAACGTACTGCGCGTCATCAGGACTTGCAATTGGCCCACCATGACACAGCACAATTACTTGAGGGTTAATGGCGATAGCTGCATCTCGAATATCTTGAATGAGGTTAACACAATCGTCCAAGGTTTTGCCTGAAGTGGCTCCGATGGAACCACTGGTCGTTAGGCCCATATGTGCCACGAGAATGTCAGCTCCGGCATGTGTCATTTTTTTGCTGTCTTTGACATCAAAGACATATGGAGTGGTAAGCAACCCCATCTCATGGGCTTTTGCAATCAATTCGACTTCAAGATCGTACGACATGCCGGTTTCTTCCAAGTTTGCTCGAAATTGGCCATCTATCAATCCCACGGTCGGAAAGTTCTGTACACCGGCGAAGCCCATGTCTTGCAGCTGTTTCAGGAAGAAGGATATATTTCTGAAGGGATCTGTGCCACAGACACCAGCAAGTACAGGGGTAGATTTGACAATTGGCAGCACCTCTTTAGCCTAAACGAGCAGGATCGATTAGCTTCGTTCATTCGCCTTGACAGCAATAGCATGCCCGGGTATATCTCACCATGTCAACGACGACGTCGTTTGCGTTCCCATAGGGCATTAATCCTGCCAGGGAGCCTCTGCCGGCCATTCTAAATCGACCGCTGTTGTAAATTATGATCAAGTCGCCGCCGCCCTCTTCGATAAACTTCGCGGAGAGTCCAATGCCAGCCCCAGCGCCGACAATAGGGACTCCCTGTCCTATCTGCGCCTTGAGCTTTGCTAAAATCTCATCGCGGTTTGTTGGGGGAGACATGTTGAAGCTCAATGGAAAAGGCCTCTTTGGCTTAATACGAGTAGCTCTGCGTGCTGTGATGATGGTGAATACGTAGTTTTGCAGACTCCACAGCGACTTAAGTAGTCCGGATGCAAGCATTTGCCAGCATTCTCCAGTGAGTCACGGGCGCCCGAGTCAGCAGCACAGGGGGGGTATTTCGGCTAGCGGGTGCCGGAGATAACACGGTAATCGGTATTACGGAGCCATTACGACGAACAATACAACATTGCGACCCTGGCACACGAATAGTTTCACTTCTCTGCTTCGTTGCATGGCCATTATTGTTGGCGTGTCGCGATTCAAGTGGTGATTTCGGTGAGAGTCCGCTGCAGTTATTCCTCAACTTCTGCGGGACAGGTTGACGTCATACGAACGGCAATCAGGGTCCGGCCCGCCTCCGAAAATGGCTGCGGAGGGGAGGGGATGCAAAGAATAGGACGCTGCAAATACACGCCTGTATAGCTACAGATATTCCATCACCATCACGTCAAAGCCAAACTGTGCACAGTACTCCAACTTGAACTTTCTATATTCACCAGGATGTCGGCAACAGTTGCGATCATTGGTACGTGCGACACCAAATTGGAAGAGCTAGCCTTCCTGCGCGATGAGATCAAGGCTTTCGGCAATATCTCGACCCTTCTTATCGATGTTGGCCGATCGGCAACCTCAAGCGACAAGATTGATGTGTCTGCATCGGACATTATTTCAAAGCATGGCCCAGGGCTAGACGTTTCAGAACTATCACGGGGTGAATATGTCAAAGAAATGGCATCGTGCGCAACGAAGCTGGTGCGAGATATGTGTGAGAAAGGTTCAATCCACGGCATTGTTTCTGCTGGTGGATCTGGCGGCACCTCGCTGGCTTCGACTGTTATGCGCGCTCTCCCAATTGGATTACCAAAGATGATCGTGTCAACGGTGGCGAGCGGCGACACTGCGCCTATTGTGGGGGAAAGCGACATTGCCCTCATGTACTCCGTGGTCGACGTTTCGGGTTTGAACCACATTCTCCGAGATATACTCTGCAATGCCGGCTCTGCCATTGCTGGAGCTGCGCTGTCGTATGTGAAGCGAGGAGCCCAGAGTCCTGCGCAGCCACGGACCAAAAAACGTGTCGCTATTACCATGTTTGGTGTGACAACGCCCGGCGTCGATGCCATCAGGCACACTCTGGAGTCACACTTCCCCATTGAAACATACGTCTTTCATGCGACTGGCCATGGTGGCAGAGCCATGGAGCGTCTGATTCGTAGCGGGGACATCGACGCTGTTGTTGACCTTACAACTACAGAGGTCTGCGACCTGATAATGGGTGGGGTTATGTCTGCCGGAGATGAGCGACTAGATGCTGCAATAGAAGCCGGTATACCCAACATCATATCTCTGGGTGCCTTGGATATTGCGAACTTTGGAGTGAAAGCATCCGTCCCCGAGCGATACCACGACCGGGTCCAGGTGGAACACAACCCAATCGTGACGTTGGTTCGCTCGTCACCTCAAGACTGCAGAGCCATCGCCGAATTCATATGCAAGAAAATAAAGAAAACAGCCCATCCGGAGCTGACGCAAGTATGGATTCCTCGGGGAGGCACAAGCATGCTGTCAGTTCCTGACGGTCCGTTCTACGATGAAGATGCAGATGCTTCACTGTACGACACCATCAAGAATGGTCTAGAGGGGACGGGAATCAAGGTCGTGGAAGAAAAGGGGAACATAAATAGTTCCGATTTCGCTTCGCGCGTGGCAGAAGCAATAGTGAGGTTGATGAAACTGTGATGAAGCAGTCACCGAGAAGTACATGGCTATTATGAATCATCGGGTGTTCTTAGCATCATTATTCCTGGCAAAATACCAGCATAGCGAACACTAGGCAAATAAAAACTCCAAAAAAAAAAAAAAAAGAGCGGACAGTTATTGCATGCGTTTTCTTGTCAATGCCCCCAACTCGGTTGTCGCCAGCTAATAATCATAGTGCACAGCTTTGCATACTTCAAAGTCCGTCGTCAAATCGGTACGGCTCCATCCAGCGCTATAAGCTATTAGCACTTCGCATTTTGTTACTCTGCATCACACGCTCGACTCACTGTGTCATATGGCTTGCTCTTGTTCACAAATCTGAGGTCCGTCCCAAGCCGTATACGATTGCTGGGATCCCGATTTATCGTTGATGCATGAATCTAGTTTGTCTCAGCAAGTATTTTCGCGGCAGATGCTCAATTCTTACCATGTGAGGCTTATGAAGCACAACGTCTCCCGCCTCATAGGCAGTAACTAGCCATTTGGCATTGTGCATCTTTGCGAAGTGCTTAGCTCCGGGGTCCAACACTCCGCCTGACATCATGTTTGCATTGAACCCATCGAGTCGCTCCTGGTCGCTCATTCCCATTGATTTGGCCTGTTCATGGAAGTTTCGTTCGAACTGCTGACCAACGCTATCGCCTGTGACAATATGATTAGTCAAGGTAGTTCTTAGACTCTGGCGTTTTGGAATTGAGTCTTACTGTCTTGTAAATAAATTAGGCCTCCTCCCTGTAGTTCGATATCCCCAATGGGCACCCAAGCGGTGATGGCGGTAGGTTCACCGTGTCGCAAGAATATCTGGTCATAGTGCACCCCAATGGCTTTATTCCGAGGAGTGTTGTTGCGCAGGAGGGACCTGCCCAACAACAGTGTATCTTCATTCCAGTCAGTTAGCTTCGAGACGAAGTTGTGCAGATCAGGATTCCGCATGAACTGCAGATAAAACTGCTCGGTATGAGCCTTTTCGGCTCTTCTCGCAAAGGAGTCGGGACCGTCATGGTTTTCTAGATCAGGACCTGCTCCGATGCTCGGATAGTCTTCGCCGTTTTTGCTGGCGTCATATATGCCATCCACAGGCTCGGTACCTTGCTGCAGAACACCAGTTGGGCTGAGAAAACTGAAGTAGTCTCGACGGCAGTTGAGCACCTGCTCTCGAGGAATCAAGCCCTTTACAAATAAGTAGCCATTTGCTTCATATCGCTCTCTTAGGGTCTCGATTGGTTCCGTGGGGAAAGATGGTCGAAGCATGCAGACTTCTTCCTTACTAAGGACTCCATCATTGACGAGGAAGTCATCGTGAGATGTTGCAAATGCCTCTTGCGCGGCGGGTATGGTGGTAGTAGTAGTAGTAGTGGTGGTGGTGGTGGTTGTAGACATGGTTTTCAGTGTTAGTCGCCTCGGACGAGTTTGACGCAAATAAGTCGACGAAGCGGTTCGAGTTTGAACTGAGACAGGGAGAGCTGAATCACGAAGTGACAGACCACAAGCTTCTTATAGCTACCTAAGAGCATACAGCGAGTCTGAACTCGGCCCCTCGTTCTAGTTTCGCCCTTTTGACGAGAGTCTGCAA
This sequence comes from Conoideocrella luteorostrata, assembly GCA_032433595.1. Lineage (NCBI taxonomy): Eukaryota > Fungi > Ascomycota > Sordariomycetes > Hypocreales > Clavicipitaceae > Conoideocrella > Conoideocrella luteorostrata. The sequence continues at coordinate 167,516 of JASWJB010000043.1, forward strand.
AGGCTGTCAGACATGTCATTTCATTACCTACTCGGGCAGTTGGCCCCGCGGTAAACGCTAGCAACAGCGGCACGAATTAGCTGACGGTTCATTGGTGCGCTTCTCACCCCGCATTCAGATCTCCCGCGGAGTAACTTGCCAACTATGGATGTTTATTCCTTAGAAGATGCTCCGTATACCATTACCATTCATCAATATGAAAGGGATTAGCAGTTGTGAATCATGCAGACGCCGGCATCGAAAATGCGTTTCCAGCCCGGGGTCCAGCGTATGCATGGGTTGTTATGAAATCGGGGCTGAATGCAACTTTATACGCTATCAGTTTCGCTCTGCGTGGCGCCGTAACCGACATCGCGGTGATGGCACGAAAGGTGTCGCAACACAAACCTCAGCCAACACGAGCTTTTCGAGAAGTGGTCCACGATTTGCCGGGAATAATGGCCAGCCAGTTGAAGTTATCGAGCATGAAGAGCCTCAGCCTAGCATTCAAGAAGAAGAGTCACCAGGCATCACACAGCCCAGCAACACCTCCAGCCCTACTGCCCCGATTATTGCCCAAACACCGCAAGTTCATTTCAATTCCTACTCCAATCAGTTTCCGAACGACAGCGTGCAATCTACAGGAACAAGAAATTGGGATGCATTCCCAAGGTTAACACGACGCGAGGCATCGCTAATGCGGATTTACATACTCAGCCTGGCTACGTCCGTAAGTACTGAGGCCCTCTGGTCAGAGATGCTTGCTGATGAAGCTTGCCCGTAGGCTGATGCGTGTGATACGCAAAGACACTTCGCTGTGGAGGTTCCAAAACTCGCACTGGAGAAGCCAATGCTGCTGTACGGCATCTTGGCCGTGGCCAGTCGGTATGAAGCAGTTGCTTGTAATCCGGGTGTCCCTTTGGAGAGCACATATTATCACAGCAAATGTATTGAGCTGATAATCCAAGCCCTTGACTCTCAAGAGTACGATGCCACGATTTTAACCGCAGTAGTCCTCTCACGCCTCTACGAGGAAATTGACAACGATGACGATAGGGACTTTCGTCACTTGCGGGGCACAAAGGATTTGCTTTGTAGCGAGACCATAAAACAACTAGCTAGCCAAGGCGGCCTTGCTGAAGCGGCAAGCTGGGTCCATCTACGTCAAGCAATATACGTGAGCATCATACGACGAGAGCCGATCCAGATACCCTTGGACACATTCAAGATATTCACCGCGTTTCGGCATGACGACGAAACCTCCCACGCCAACCGAATTGTTTACATATTTTCTAGGATCCTCAACGCATATTTTGGACAGTCCAAATGTAGTGCGTCTGAGCGCTGGAGTGGGTCAGAGCCTCGTTATGACGAGTATTCCGAGCGAAACGCGATGGGAGAAGACGTCGAGGAATGGCATAGGTCCAAGCCCAAGTCATTCGACCCCTTATACCACGATCTAGATGAGACAGGAGACTGCGATGAGCCTCCGTGCATAACCATGATGTCAACGGTTGCAGGTAGGTAGCATATAATGAACAGAGCAGTACCACCCACCCGCTGACGCATGTGTGCTATGTCCAGCGGTCGCGATGCAGCATTATTTCGCAAGCAGGGTTGTGCTAAGTCTTCAAAAGTCAAACTATAATGCCGGCTCTACTGGTTTTGAGATAGCGCGGTCGAGGGTGGCAATTGAGGTAAGAAATGAAAAGCATGTGCACATGTGCTGTCGACTGATAACCCGGCCCTCCAGCGTTTCACCGTGATGAACGTATTCGCAATGATGGGGCTATCGCTATCGAATCCCGAGATTATTAATGCATATTATTTGCCAGCTCATATGCTCTCTCTGTGTAAGTTTTTTTTTTTTGTGTGGAACGCAACTGATCGATATCTCATTTACCATCGCGGCTGACGCAGAGACTTCTTCAGTCGGCTACTGTATCAAACGACCACAGCAAAGAAAAAACGCGCTTGCATATCTAGAGACGGTTCAAAACTCCATTCGTTGGAAAACACGTCAAGTAATGGAGTCATTACAAACACAGTGGCAGCAACTTGATGGAACGTAATGCTGCGGAGCCGTGGACGCAGAGGACACCCGCTGAAACTCGGCGGTATTAATATATACTTATTATGCTATATCCAAACTCATTTGCATAACATAACTACCGGGAGTGCTATCGCCAGGTCAAAGGTCTTTAATGCCTCGTATCGCGGACTAAAATACCGACCTCACGCGGAACCCTGTATGGTAAACTCGGGCTACCAAAACAAAACAAGTCCCAACAAGACAAAACACACCGGCAAAGACCTTGGCACCAACCCAGCCGCTGGGACGTTCCAGGATCGCACCACTTATAGGATTTGTAGTCAGACCTCCAAATGCGCAGGCGAAAAAGACCAGGCCGGTGCGAAAGCCAATCTCGGAAAATGGTGATATTTGCACCACGAGGGCGGGGATCAAAGCAACATATGCACCAGAAAAGAAGCCAAAGAGTGCAGCAAATGCAATCCTCGCACCAGTCGTGGCGGCAGGGATCCAAAGAGCGAGAATCCAAATGCCGGTAAGATAGCAAACAATGATGAAAATATTGTAACGGCCCATTTTGTCGGCGACAAAGCCGGAGCCGGCACGACCGAAAAGACTACAAACTGTCAGTTAAGTGCAAGACTGGGGAATAGTTGTTGGGCTCTGGCCCTTACCTCGCAGCATTTAATATCGGGACAAGGTACTCTACCAAGTGGGCGGACATGCCGGCAGCGGCAGCCTCAACGGGAATGTAGTCGATGGGTATGTATAGCCCGAAAGTGAACAGAAGAAGGCCGACAGTCAAAGCTAGAAACTTGGGTTCCGTAAAAGGTAGGTAAAACTGCTGGAAAGTGAGAGAATGTGGGGTTGGTGGTTGGAAGGGCTTCACTGTGACGTTCGCGACAATTAATAATGCCAGGATTAAGAAAGCAGAGACGCGCATGGCCCAACCAAAGCCAACCTCAGCAATGAGTCGGCTGACCATAATCGGAAATATCACGCCCCCCAGACTAGAACCAGTGGCTAAGATCCCGAATGCCGCGCCACGGCGCTGATGAAACCATCCAGAGATTGTATTTAAAGCTACTCAGTTGTTAAAAAGGAAGGATTGAGGTAGGTTAGCTGATTGAAATGACGTACCAGGTTGGAAAATGGCGGAGACGCCTATGGCACTGCACACACCTTGCGCGAGCAACACTTGGTAGTATTCATCAGAGATGGACGCCATCATCAATCCAAAGACGTGAAGAAACGTCCCTATCAGGATGAGGTATCGTGGTCCAAATCTGTCATACAGTATACCAATAACGGGGCCCTGTACACATTGAAGTGTTAGCTGCTGCAAGGAAATCCGTATAAATTTCTGTTCCATTCCGCAGTTGCACTTACCATGCCCATCATGAAGAATATTTGCAACGATGGAATCCAGGATATTGTACTCGGGGAATAGTTCGGTAGCATTTTTGTCTGATAATAGTCCTGGAAAACACCAACACCTGGTGCTGTCAGCGCTTCTGAGCAACCTGTATATTTTTGCTCTAGTATAACGTACTGTTGATCCACCCGAAACTACAAAATGATGTACACCAAGCACCGAGAACGACTAGCCAGGCTTGCATACCGCCATCTGGCGCTTGGCTTGCGCTCTGTGTTGCTTTCTTCTGCGCATCTTTGCCATCGTCCTCCGGTGATGAATGGGCGCCTTTCTCATCGTCACTGAGCGGTCTGTTTTGATTGTTTACATCCAGTGTTGAGCCCGTCCGAGGGCTGTCGCTGCGGGACATGGCGCGCAATTGGGAAATCTGATAAGGAGTGCAGGATGTTATGGGATTGAGTCAGTGACAGGAGTTCACTAGTCCAACTGAGTTATACACCTGAGTCGGAGAGTCACAGGGTCCAAAACAGACGAATCTTGGCGCAGAGCAAACGTTGTACGGCCAAAGCAGTTTCAATGATGGGTTGAGTACTGTAAGGAGCTGCTGTGTCCCATGTCTCCGACAGCTCCAGGATATTTCGCAGGCACGCTTACTGATGGTGAAGAGAATAATTCACGAGACGTTACAACCGTTGGAACTCGGGGCCCGAACTTAGTGCCGAAACCGAGATGCCCTAAGCTAGATCATTACAAATCAAACGAATTAGCCCCCGACTACGGGATGCTCTGTACATTTTCATCTAGCTGGTTCCCGCTGCTCGCAAATCTGTGCGTAGAAATAGCTGCGACGCCATCACATTGCCGAGCTCTTTGTTGGAGAAGCCATCACGAAAACGTCAACGAAAGGGCTGAGACACCGGGACGGTTGGACGCATTGGAGTGAAACACAATGCTCTGGACGCAAGTGGGGCGTCAAGTTGCCGTTATGCTGCCGTTATGCTCCCGCCATTCGCCGTTGCAGCACAATAAAAGCCATACCCCGGGTCCTGCCAAGGAATGGAATCGTGACTACGGAGTGCCAGCTCTACAATGGAGAGCAGACCTGTTCCAAACTCTAAAAAAACGTAAATCAGGATATCAGAATGTTGCATGCATGCACCTGTCACAATCCAGACGTGGGCAGCGGGCAAGGGAAGCATTGAGCGGCTGGCTCTGGATGGTGCTGGAAATAACGCGGTAGCAGCGGGTGTGACGTCAACCAGCCACCACGGCGCAATTTTATTGCCGACAACCGGAAAGGACTCGACGCGCATGGTTAGAAAATTAGCCCGGCCTGACCGGATATCACGACTGAGCTACGGAGTAGACGAGCCGGAACCAGACCGAACACTTCGCACTCCATCAGCCTCCGTACGCGGATGAGGTATAACTGCACAAATTACTCGTGGCGCGCTTCTTGGTAGGTCGAGTTGTGTCGGAGCAGACGGGCGCACTCGCTATTCATGGCAGCAGCATAGGCCTCCCCTCGAATAATCGTCTGACATCCGATCTTGATCTTGGGTTTTCAGGTTTGAAGATAATGACGACAAATGAGAGACGTGCGGGCCCAGAGTGGCTCTGGCAGTCACGCGCGGTGCAGAAAAATACGACGTCAGAAAACTCGTTCAAGAGCTGTCACGGCTCAACTGTAACATGGACTACTCCGTATTGTGGCGGCATTGAGGTACGGCGACCAATTTTTTTTAGCAACATGGCCCGACGCATTGGACCAATGCAAGCGAGCGACAAATTTCATGCATTATTGTACGGAGAACTTTGTGTTACCATACTAGTAGGTGCCGCTCCCTGCCGGGTCCCACTCAGGATGCCGGCGCCCGGCAAGCCACATCGATGGATCGGAATGACGAAGCTGCTTCCGGTTATTGCTGAAGGTCGATAAGCTTGGCAACATGAAGCAATTGATTTCTGAAACCCAAAATATACCTGCATCTCGTCTAAGAGAGATGTTTGTTCAGTCTGCACCGAATGCTACCTCATATCCATGGGGCACCGAGCACTTGTGCAGACGCAATACAACGCGATCCGTATTATGCCTCAAATTGTGGATAGCAACATGACTCTGTCGCGAGTATCTCGGCCGTATTCTTCACTCGAGTACCTAGGTAGTTTAGCGCTTTGGAGACGTCCATAATAATTTTCTTCCTTATTGTGCTTTGTGGGTCGAAAATGCCCCCCAGCACAGTGGTATGTGAAACGGGTTGCGCATCGTACGGCAATGGCCAGTCAGGCAAGTGGGCCGGTGGTTTTTTTTTTTTAAATGATGCCGTTTATACAATATACGTCTTATTGCTAAACCTGGGTGGATTTCCATTTGCGTCGGCCCGATGGCACCAAAGCGCAATGGATCACGGTACTTGGCAGCTTGGGACTCTACTCCAAGAAACCTTATCTGCGATGAGAGGTAATAGCTACGCTGTGCTGTAACTAGATAAGAATGGGGTGCATTCTAGCTTGGGCAGCTCGTGGCTGTCCCTTGTTCTCTTTTCCTGCCTTCGCTCCCCCTATCTTTGTACATTTATTTATTCCATCGTAATCCCAATTCCGAGATTATTGTCCCTCGACGACACTGCTTACCGCGGCAATTGGTCCTGCCGTGTTCTTTCGCATACGCTTTGTTCGCTGTCGAATCTTAAGCGTTGTTTGGTGCGAGAACAGCCAAGCTGTCCGATACTGGGATCGGTACTTGACCAAGAAAACTCGCCTTTCGGATGTCTGAGTAGTGTGCAGTCATGGGTATTATGAAGAAAAAGCTAGTCGAGCATGCCAATGGCGACGAAAATGGCGGCAAAGAAGCTAGCCCGCTAGATGAGCAAAAGATTACCTTCTTGGCCTGCTTTCAAGGCGGCGTTGCCAGTCTGGGCGGCTTCATCTTTGGCTACATTAGGTACGTTGGAAGCAATTGCGCAAATGTCGTTTTCATCAGCATCATGCGCGTCCATTGTTCCTAATATTAACGTGTCATAGTGGTCAGATTTCGGGATTCTTTCTCATGAAAGATTTTGGTCAACGGTTCGGCGAGCTGCAGCCCGACGGCTCCTACATATTTAGTGCGGCTCGACAGGGAACAATTGTTGGTTTGGTCAGTGTTGGTGCCTTAATTGGCTCTCTCATTGCCGGTAAAATGGCTGATATTATGGGACGTCGGAAGTGTATCTCTGCCGCTGCCTTCTTCACTTGTGCCGGCACTCTTATTGAGATCACTTCCTCGTCCCATTGGGCCCAATTCGCCGTGGGACGCTTGGTCAGCGGTCTGAGTATTGGCGCACTATCTGTCGTTGTACCCATGTATCAGTCAGAATGTGCGCCCACTGTCATCCGTGGAGTCATCGTCGCATCATACCAGCTTCTCATTACTCTGGGTATTTGGACGGCGGAAATGGTCAATTGGGGAACGGAGCATCACACGAACAGCGCCTCCTGGCGTATCCCCAATGGTTTGTCTTTTGCCTGGGCCTTGATCCTCGGAACCACCATTCTCTTTATGCCTGAAAGTCCTCGGTATGACTGCAGCCGTGGTAGGGTCGAACGTGCAAGAATCGCCATTGCCAAGCTATCCGGCCTGCCTGTTGATGCTGACGGCGTCACCCATCAAATCACCGATATCCAAACGAATTTAAATGAAGAAAGTCGAAGCGCAGAAGAGTTCAGCTTCACCGAAATTTTCACTGCCCCGCGCATGCTGCACCGCACCATGCTTGGCATAGTCCTGCAAGCCGGCCAACAGCTGACTGGTGCTAACTTCTTCTTCTACTTTGGGACCACGGTGCTCGCTTCCACTGGAATTAAAAATAGTTTCACAACTCAGATTATTCTCGGATCCGTCAATGCATTCTGCACAATCATTGCGTTATGGGTAACGAAACGGTTCGGTCGACGAAACGTGCTCATGATCGGTGCGGCGTGGATGATGATGTGCTTCCTGTGAGTGGAAATGAATAAACGCGCAGAAATGGTTGACGGAGAAAACTAACGTGCAAGTAGTGTGTATGCCTTTGTCGGACACTTCGCCCTTGATCATGAGCTTCCCTTGCGAACACCAAAGGCGGGATCTGCTCTTGTCACATTTTCGTGCCTGGCGATTGCCGCTTTCGCTGTCAGTTGGGGTCCCTTGGTTTGGGCAGTTAACGCAGAGCTGTATCCCCTTCGTTATCGCAGCACATGTATGGGACTAGCTACAGCTTCTAATTGGCTGTGGAACTTGTAAGTAAAATTACCCTTTTGTCTTATTAAAACGATGGTCGTACTAACAAATTTACACAGTTTGATCTCTTTCTTGTGAGTCGATAACTGAATCATTGTCTGGCGCAATTTTCCGGGTTAAATTTCTAGTCATGCTGACCTGTCATAATAGCACACGTTTCATCACCGACGAAATTGATTATCTATACGGCCTCGTTTTCGCGGGATGCTGCGCGGCGCTTGTTCTAATTGTATTCTTCTTCGTTATTGAGTCCAAGGATCGCAGCCTGGAGGAGATCGATAATATGTACGTGCAAAAGGTCAACCCGATAAAGTCAGGTCACTCGTCTGGCAGCTGGGATTCGGAAGGATATCGCCAAGGCATCAGAAGACGTAGCCAAGCCCAGAACGAGACATTATAAGCGATCGATTGTACAATAAACGGTGAAATACTGAGGCTTGGGGTGTTTCGGGGATGCGGTCGCTGCCTTCCACATATCGCTCAGAGGTTATGCCAACTCTTGACAGCCACTGGCCGTCGGTCTCGTGGCGTGGGTATATTATATTGGCGAGGGCTTGGATTGACGTCGAGGCATGAGAGTGCTATTCCACGAATCAGATTTGTACATTATACAGGGTTCATGACTCATACGACAGACTGAACAAACCGATACAGAGTTTGGAATAGCTGACGGGTTCTGTTATCACATGAATGCTATTTACATCATACTATATTTCTACTTCTCAGGCAAGAAACAAGAAGCTGGCCGCGAAATATAATGTGAGGCCGTTACGGACCGTGATTTCGAGTGTCTTTATGTCGACTTCGAAGTGTGTTTCCGCCTGAGGATCGCATGAGGCTTTACCATTGTGGCTCCTTTGCTCAATGTATCTTGTACATAACGCTCATGTGTAGAGTAAAGAAGGATGTTGCATAGCTGTGATGTGCGTTCGCGGCATGCAGCTTTGGAAGTTGCCCGCGAGTTCAAGCTTATATGTATAATGCATATGTCAGTCTCGGGTGTTGTAGGACCTAAGAACTTATTCAGAGCAGGCAGAGCTCCTCGGTCTGGGACAATCGGGGTGGATGAACATTGCGTTGGGCCTGAAACCTGGTCGTATCCTCAATAGCAAATTTTTGCCAGATATAAGCCGCATCCGAACAAGAGCCAAGGTTAGTGTGTTACGCTGCTTCTGGCCGGGCTTGCTTGCTGCTGCAATGACGAAAGCATGATAGTTAATGGGTGCCGCTGAACCAAGCGAGCAACCAAATGGAAATTTATATTTCCAATATGCAGCTCACAAAGCTGCTGCGACTAATTTGATGTGCGACTGGTCTGCCCATGTGGATAATTCGTTTTCTGTAGCGCCGTAACGCTATCACCGGTAGCAAACTGAACGCGACATGATCGAAACTGGCGGTGGTAATAAGAGGCCATGACATAGGATGTCTGCACTCGTTTTCTGAGTTAGGCGCAGGTTTTGCGATCTTTGAAGCTGTTTATTGATGTGACCGCTTGCGTCGTGTGTGCATCCGGGCGGACCAATGAGCGAGACGCGAGCCGCATTCATGTGCGACTCTGGGAGCATTAATCGTGCAAACTCCTGAACAATGTGAAAAAAAAAAAACTTAAAAAAAACTTACACAGTTCTAGCTAAAAGAAGTAGAATGCCGGATTTAAGCGTACACGCTTCGCCGTGCATTTGGGACGGCAAGGTACGCCCAAGATAGAAAAGCGTTGATTTAGACATGGGCGACTCTGACGCGCAACCTTTCTGGGACTTACCCTGAGGCCAAGGTTCCGGGTTTGAGTCTGGTTCACCGAGCACCTTGTGTCTCCTTTTATTTCCCTCGTTTCTTTCGCGATTCTGTTCTACACTAGCACAAACATAACAATTCCGCGAGAAAGGGTCTTGTTTCAAGTAAAACTTTGTGGCCTAGGCCCATTTTATGCGTAATGCCTGCTAAGAGCACCAGGCCGCAGAGGTTAAGCTAGCACCTTGCTCCCTATATTTCTACGGAGTAGTTACAACTAAACGAATTGGCACTCGTTATTGAAGCTAGAATCGATCCTAACCACTAGGTTCAACTAATTATGCCAACGAAATTGTCGGGGATGGAAGGGCTGCATTTGTGGCGAAAAGTTTCAGAAAAGTGTTTCGGGCTGTGAGTGGAAGGGTCTCAAATCGGACCATTTAAAGCTATGCTGTTCACTTCGGTCAGCTCCTAAAGTGAGAGAGCACAGCTTCGTCAACCTCTTGTAACTGTATCACTGAAGCGCTTTGCAATTGCCACAGAGACACAAGTTTGCGGGGTAACTGTCAGAGTCCACAGGGAGCAAATCGTTCCTCTGTATGCAACAGCCCGCTGACGGAACAAAGCTGGGGAGCCGGGAACCGCCATCTCGCTCCTTAATCTAACGCCAACATCACTTTTTCTCAACAACTTCAGCGGACTTCGGGCCATCAAGACGGACTTAACACCAACATGTAACTTCCCCGTTTAGGCCGAAATGCCGCAAGCCGCTCCACTTCCCCCGCATTGCACTATTGCGCTCGTCTGCTATATCCCGCGAGTCTACTCCGTAAGGAGTACTAGAACGGGGAGCTGCATCTCATGGCAGCGTCATTGACGGCACAGATTTGACAGATGTATCTAGGTCTTCTGTATTAGCCGGAAATGGCGTTCAGAAATGCCACTATCGTTGCCGCAATTCCGATTGTGACCCCATACCCCCTCGCTGGTCGCTACACATCGTGACGTTGCTACCGAGGCTGACTCCAGAGCCGGACTTAGCAATTCTGCGGGGGATTGAGACTGTCAATACTTAGATCGGGAGGTGTCAAAATACGATTTTACATATGGACGTTCTTGCCTTGAAGTGTTCTTGCTCCTTCGCCATTCCGTCGTGTGCAAGCAGGCAAGCACTTTTGTTTAAGGCAGCCAATACACACAATGTCTTCATCGTCCCCAACAATAGATCGACTGCGAACCCATGATTGTAAGACTACTCCGATTCCATTTCAGGCAGAAGACGACTCTTTTCTAACAGCCAGTTCCTGAAATAGTAGAACTAGGAGTCACAGAAGCACTCCAACGCCATGTCTCTCGACATGTTGTGAAAGCCAAGCCAGTGTCTCAGCGGAAACTGAACTTCGAACATGCCCGCCCCCGTTGGCTGCGCGAGTGCATGGCTGAAGCAACAGGCGTGTTCTTTTACGTATTCCCAGGCATTGCGTCAATTGCTGCTTTTACCCTCAACGGCACCTCACCTTTGGGGGTGACTGCATTTGGTAGCTTGTTCCAAATTGGGTGTGCATTTGCGCTTGGAATCGCTTTCGCCATCATCACTTGCGCGCCAGTGTCTGGAGGTCACTTCAACCCGGCCATTACCGTCTGCTTCGCCCTCTGGCAAGGTTTCCCTGTTAGGAAGGTACCGCACTACATCTTCAGCCAGGTATTCGGTGCCTTTATCGCTGGGCTACTAGTCATGGGCATGTACTGGACCCAGATACAGGAGATGAAATCGACGTTACTCGAAAAGGGCATGCCACTCGTGGCGAATGGCGCGCCGGCCAGCATACTGTGTTCCTTCCCCAACCCAGACCAAACCAATCTGGGATATGTTTTCATGACGGAATTCTTTGTGGATTCTTTTATTGGCATCGTCATTTGGGCTTGTGTGGATCCCGCGAATCCGTTTGTGGCGCCTGCAGGGGCGCCGTTTGTCATTGGCCTGGCGTATGCAGCCATGGTCTGGGGCTTCGCTGGCATAACTATCAGCACCAACCTTGCTCGTGATCTCGGCACTCGCATCGTGGCCGCTATTTTCTTTGGAAAGGAGGCGTTTACCTACATGAATTATTCGCCGATTGCTATTCTTGTCAACATTCCGGCCACAATATTTGCGACGGCTTATTACGAGTTTCTTATGAGGGATAGCCTCATGGTTATAACAAAGGGGCATGCGGTCCATGAGGCTGGCGAGGAGGGACTGATGCGACACCTAACCAACACAGGCACTTTGGAGGACAAGGACAAATAACGAAATATTTTGAAGATGCCGCGGGTATTTATGGCGGCCGCAAGCGCTTCAACAGCCAACGCGGGGAGAAAGAGTCACGTATGCTTATTTCGGAACATCTTGCTTCTATGTATGATGAGGACAGTAATCCTTCAACAGTAGTCGCGGTTGAAACACTAGAAGTGCGTGATCATTATATGTATTGCAGACACATAAATTATCGACGGAATGAATTACTCCGTCTCGGTCACTATTTGATGCGTCTGATGCCAATATTCTAGAACAAGCTGAGCATCGCGAGCATGCGAGCATTCGAGCCGGATATCGCACATCCATGCCTGGTAGCGACATGAAGAAATCTGGTTGGTGCGAATATTCGACGGGAAAATATTACGCCTTCCAATAGCGCGTGGGGACGGTCGAGGCGGAGCATCAGATACATCTATTGGTCGCCGTGACGGCTTACATCTCGGCTCTTTACTCCGTACCTGAACTACGCCCTCGTTGCTTCCAATTTTGGAAGAAAAAAGGCCGCCCCCACCCGTATAGAAAGAGCTTATACTTTATTGTATATTGGCTTTCATCATCTTGGCGCCGAGAGATCAGCCGGGATCTAGGTTGTGTCTGAACTTTGCCAGCCGTTTTCACGATGCTTGTGTCGTTGCGTTCGCTAGAGGCGTCGCTGCTTCTGGCGCCATCCAAGCCGTTAATCCCACTCCGTACAGCACAAATCATGAACCCGGCAACGAAAATGCGTGGTCGGCTTGCCCGAGCGTGCATAATATAATGTCTTGTGCCGATAGCAAGTCGACCCATTTTGGGGATCCGCGAATAGAATAATTATCCAGCATTCCTGGTCGTTTGCGAGAGTTGTCATGGGTGGTTGTGCTATGGGTGTCCTCCGAGACCCGTACGACGATATTAAAACCCAGCTCTTGAGGTTATAGGCAGAGACGACTATATAAAGCACATGGCCTGCTTCCTTTGCATTAAGTTCAACCACAAGCAACTGGTCAAACAGCCTTCATTCTCTTACAAGAGCACTGCTATTTGCATATTTCCACGACTTTAACATCGCTGCTATTCACGATGAAGTCTATCAGCACTCTGATCAACTCGGCGCTCATCTTGGGGGCTCAGACTGTTCTGGCCAACAACCCTATCCAAGGTAGTGCTTTCACCAACAACAATGGTCTTGCTGCTGCCGAGGCCGCTGCTCCGATGTGGTATATGCCGTCTGGCACTTGCATGCCCTCTGCCGCAGAGGACGGTCATGGACACCAGACAAACGGCAACGATCCGGACAACTGTAACGTTGGAAAGCTTGCGAACAATTGCCCTCCTCAGCCTCGGTACCAGGGCACCAATACCTTTTACGGAAATGTAGCTGGAGAACCTTTCGGAACCATCCCTACCTACTGGTCCGTGAGGAAATGCGGCAACAACTGGAAGATCATCTACTACGTCTACTTCAAGAAGGATACCGGTCATAAAAGTGACTGGGAAGGCATCGTCGTTAGCTTCCGGAACAACGGAGGCGACTCTTGGGTCCGCGACACCGTCAAGATGGAGCAAGACGGCAACCACAAGCAAATCAATTGGGGTGACATCAACGACACATTCGACAAGTAAGTTCTAATTTGTTCCTTTACCTCTCTTCATTCCAATTCCAAAGCGACTGCTAATTGTTATGTCGCAGTCTCAATGATTGGCAGAACTTCCAGCAGAGGAACCGCGACCACGGCAAGTTCTACTTTGGCAAGTTCCACCACTCCGTCCACCAGGACTGGCACACTACCAGCTTCAAGGACACTTGCCCTCCTAACTCTGAGAACGACTTTCGCAACGGCGACTATCAATTCTGGGCGAGAAATAACCTGCGCCATGTCTCTGTCCTGAACCCGAGCTGGAGCTGGGGCAAGGCTTCGTCGCCTGCTAATATTGACATCTGCTCGTACTAAGGCATTGTGGCTGGGGCAGGATGTGGGAGATGGACTGGGACGGGGACTGACCGCAACGCTCTGGATTTATCAACACACTGAGCGTGAGGGCAGCGGAATATATGCTTTGTTGTGCGCCGGATTTTCTTCTGCATGAGTTCGGATTCTCATCCGGCCCCCGGATTGAACCTGTTGACGAAACGACTCCCCCATGATATTACCCGATGCGCAACCTATTTTTCCTCACTTGTATGGTCGTTCTTTGACCTAGTCAGTTTATTTCTCTAAAATGAAAACCTGTTTTTTCTCATCCGTGCTATGTTTCGCCGCCTTATAGTAAACCGGAATATGCAAATACGTGGGTGGCAGTAAATACAGAGTACGTGACCCACCCTACAGCTGGTTTGCGAACACTCGACAAGGCTGCTCAATTCATTTCATACATAAAGTGACGTTAATTTCCTTGTTTCTTCATGCAAAATAAATGCAGCCCGGTTTATCCGCACAGTTCCAGGAATAATGCATGGGATTTGGTGTGCTGATTGCTGCTCTAGTACTATTAAGTTACTTCCATGTTTCCAAATGCCTACGTTCAATGGAACCTGACTCATCCGCCTATTCGCCCAAACGCCTTCGCTATGTTAATTCCCAGAAATCCTTAGGAGTTGGCGTATTTCTGACTAGAGCGGCTCATAGTTTCGCCTTCGTCGAGCCGGACAAAATTGAGTAGACTTCTGTCTGGCCTCTGAGGATATTTCCCCGATTTGCAACACTGTTCCCATCCCAATTGCCTGATGCCATAGCACGTGGCAATGTAAAAGCCAAAGTCCCTCATTATCCGACGGAAAGCGCAGAACAACGTAACCCATGGGTGGGATGTAAACTGTGTCTTTTCGAAGCGGTGTCTGTGTGTTGAGTGGCTGTGCCTCTGATACCGCCTTGAGATCAAAAGGGTTGTAGCCTCGATACGTTCCAGAGGCTTGTGCTCTCGCAACAATGTAGAACTCATGACCATGCTTCGCGGTGTTAGTGAAGAAACGACCGTTCAGATCCGGTACCACTTACTAGATGAAATGGATGCCCTTTATCATCAAAGTTGTTTATCGCAAGTTCAACCCATTTGCCTGGGCCGGTGTCCTTAAACCAAGGCACGTCAAATTTGTGCACGTCAGTGGGCTGAGGCACGACTTTTGCCCACTCTTCTCGCTCTAAAGAAAGCAGCGGTCGCGCGTCGGGCTGAGGAGATATCCATGATGTGTGGTTGATGGAACCAACGGGCTGATTGTGTTTAGCTGCGCGAATTTTCATCGTGGAATACAAAACTGCTTGATGGAACGGCTCCGTGGAGACGCCAGAGTCTGTGGGTTGACGTTGCCCCGAAGCGTCCGCCAGGTTGAACACGGCCACCACCGTGCCTGGTTTGGAACGCCGCGGAAGCTCTTTGTCGTCAACATCACGATTGCCCCATTTTACTGGGAAAGACTGGGTACGAGTCAAGGCAAAATTGTGCAGTGGCATATTCCTGCAATGACGGAGATCATGATCAGCCAACCTGGTCCCAGCGAATGTTGCGTTGCCGCCGTCGTCAGGAACTCACTCATTATCCAGTTCAATTGTGAGCTTGGCAGATGTCTCATTTTGTGTCTCTCGAGTATGAACGGCCGCACGATCTACAATCAGATCTACGCGTTCTCCTGGGAATATGAGGCCCAGGGTCTTGGCACTTGGCGTGTCTTCATTTAATGAATTTCCCCCATCGACAGTAATTGGTCGCATTGTGCCATGGGATAACCCTATGCTGAAGCCCGCAGATACTCTTTTGATTTCAGCTGTTAGGTTCAACCGCCGTGTAAAATTGTTGCGCAAATTGCAAGACTCACCCAGTATTGATGACTCGTATTCGAACGCGGTCGGCGTCTGTAATTTGGATGACGGGGGTTTCCACATCTTTGCACTCAACTGGTCGCGCCTTAACCGCCATAGAGCAGTTGAAACTACCTCTTCCATTCAAAAGGATAGAATCGGGAGCGGGCTATGATATGCACATGTTATTTGGGCCTGACTTGTCTACTTTTTCGGATTTCCTCTGTGAGTCTTACCTCTAAGCCGTAGTGATCTGGATCCACGAACCACTCTAACACTTCATTGCCCTGACGATGATACCAATCACCAACAAGAAGCAGCTGCTCCTTTTCATACTGATGCATTATCGGGTCTGCTGCTTCATCCTCGTGGGCTGGTTTGTGAACGACGAGTCCTCCGTAGAGGCCGTCTGCACGTTGAACGCCGGAATGTGCATGGTACCTAGGCCGTGATGTTAGTCTCATTGGATCTACGAAGACGCTTTTAGCAAGAAAAGTTTTACCAGAATGTTCCCGACTGATGATCGGGTATGCGAAATCGATAGGTGAATTGTTCGGATGACAGAATAGCGCACTGGGTCAATCCAACAACACCGTCCATCTCGTTAGCTCCTACGCATCATGATGATTAGTCGGAAATACTTGAACTGCAGTATTTTGACCTACCCTTCATTGAAAGGCCATGCCAGTGAATGGAAATGCCCGGGTGTCCCTCTGCTGTTATGCCATTGTAAACATCGACGATAAGCTCATCCCCGGACCGCGCCTCAATGAGCGGGCCAGGAAATTGTCCTGCGTGATACTTTAGTACTCTGAGCATTGAGCACACTATGTACTGAGTGCAAATGAAGCAAAAAAAAAAAAAAAAAAAAAGCAAACGTACCATTTATCACGTATATTGACTTCAAAACGCCATCTGGTGAGCGCTTATCTTGGGTTATGTTCCAACTCAGATGAATTGTCTTTGGTTCCCGCCTTACGTGGTGATCTGGATGAAGTAACATGAGACGGGACTGTTCTTCCTTCGAGGCCTCATCAGGCGCGGGGTGGACACTTGCGGTGGTAGTGGGACCAGCAGGCTTCCCAATCACCGTCCTGCTGCCCGTCGGAGGACGAGATTCAAGCAGGTACAGAATGCAGAGACACATGCCGGTAATGACAAGCCCGCCAAAGGTAGCCATGGCTAAGGGTTTTGTCCGGCGAGCCTTTGGCGGATGGGAAGCGAACTCCCGCCCATGGTCGCTATATCGAGACATGCTCATGCATCTGGTCGCCGCGCTTGTGGTAGGTGCAGTCTCATGTGTAATTGTTTTGATGTTGGGCTCAGCGGCGGAATACTTGTAGGAGCTACATTGGTGAGGTCAGACAATTATGGCTCGCATGTGTTTGCTCTCGCCTTGTCTCAAACTAAGAAGCCGCGACAGCCTGGTCTGATCCCCTGTCTTTGCTATGCCCGTGTACTCCGTACAGAGCAAGATTCCCCAAATTGCCCGTGGGGGGAGGGGAGGCGGGGCGAAAGATTTCAATGCTTCCTTTTCGATGACGGGGAGGGGAGGATGAAGCTGCTGCTACTATCCAATCACAGACAGCTCACACGACACAAAGTCAAGACCTAGCCGAAAAGCAAAAAGTGTGGCTAATGCAAGCCGTCAAGAGATCGAAAGATCAGATGAAAGCCGAACGAGCCGAAGTGTGTTTTTGAATGAATACCACTGCGCATCAGTTGATCAATCGTGACAAACAGAACGAGCACCTGGCAGAACAGGAGAGATTGGTTGGGCCTTTTCGTCCTGGGGTCGCACCGCACTAGCTAGTTAGAAGAAGCGGCACGCCAAAGGGCACAATGGGGCTATAATAGGCTGCCGAGGCGGACAATGCGGGGACGAAAAGCTGAGAGTGGCTCGAGTTGCGGCCCCAAGAGCCCAATCTGTTTGCGGCTTAGGCCTGGTGCTTAGGCCGTGGCGGCATCCACCGCCTTCGCGCAAATGACTACGCCGATCAGCAGGTGTTGCTTTTTGTGTGCTCCTAGGTGCGGGTGCGCTGTTCCGCTTGCTCATTTCCACGGCGCATCACAGTGGCTCGTCCTGCGTGCTCGTCCACTAACTAACTAACGCTAGGTTGCGATGGGCAGCTCACGGCGGTGCACCGTCCGACGATCAGTGTTGAGTTGCCCGCCACAGTCCACCAACGTAGCGCCCGCCAGCGTAGCGGCCACAGCGCTGGAGGTGCTTGGGCGCGCTTTGGAGCGTCTTTGCGTTTGCTGGAGGTCGAGACGTTTGCGGGAAAGAGAGGGAAAGAAAACGCATAGAAGCAAGGCGTCGTTATCCGGTAACGTTACTGCACTTACGGAGCATAAATTTAATTATTAGAATGCGCAGGGCGAACTCGGGGGCGACACCAGCAAAGCGGAGTTAGGAGCACACCGACCCCCCCCCCCCCCCTTCCCCAAGCGTCAGCGAGCTTCCCATGTTTACTGAAACGTCAAGACTTTACGGAGTACATCAGGACGATGTATTTCAAGCTCCAACCTTTTTCGTACCGTGCAAACACCCTAAAGCAGGTTGTAGTGGCAATTTTCCCACTCCAGAAAGTTGTGGCACCAGCCTCGAAGTTGCCGCGACCAGGCAACTCATGCTCATGACTTAACCCACGTGCCCAGCCGAGTCAACCGGGGCAGGCTATTGAGTACGAACATTAATTTGTGGGGGGGGAAAGCCTGGACGCTTTACCGCATGTATTTGCGAGGGACTGCGGCTACAGGTTGCAGAGTATATCTATTGCACAGAGGTCATTATTTGCGGTAAAAGATCTGGTGAGCCGGGAACAGATCCTTTCGACTGTGTTTCCGCCGGAGACACTCTCTGGATTTTGACGGACCGACAGCCCAGGAGCGTGTCGAGGATAAGTGTGTGCGCGGCCGCAGGCGAAGACGACCACGATGAGGTGTAAGCTCTGTCTTGCGACAGGCATTCTGGCTGCCACGACGGCGGTCGATGCTGGGTCGCTCAAGGACATCAAGCACATTGTCCTGTTTATGCAGGAAAACCGCGCCTTTGATCATGTAAGTGGCCAAGAGATGAATTTTTCCGCGTTTCCGACCTTTTTTAGCATTGCGATTCCCCAGAGTGCTTGCTGAATTGACTTTGCGTTGACATAGTATTTTGGCACCATGGCGGGGGTTCGCGGCTTTGGCGACCCCAACGTCCAGATCAATCCGGATGGAAGATCGACATTTGAGCAGTAAGATATTATTGCAAGCCAACAAATGGATAAGTCGGATCATCTCGGACTAACTCTTCACCAGGCCCATCCAGCCTCAAAATGGAGCGAATATCTTAAAGCCCTGGCACATCAACTACTTGGGTGGCGACTGGACCAGCGCGACACAATGTATGGGAGCTGGAGACAACGGCTGGGGCACAATGCACTCAGCCTACAATGGTGGCCTCGGCAACAACTGGGCCAACGCTGATGGCCCATACAGTCTGGGCTACTTCAATCGGAAAGACATACCAACCCATTTCGACATCGCCGAGGGCTGGACTATCGCGGACATGGCGACGCAGAGTATTTTGGCCGCGACTGACCCCAACCGAATTACCTGGATGAGTGGCTCTGTGAACATCCCCGGATCTCCCACTAACCCGGATGGTAAAGGTGGAATGATCATCGACAACAGCGCAACACCAGGTGAGTGAGCCTGTACGACCTGCCACCTTGTGGCGTCGGGATGTCGATGTCCGTGACATCAATACAATTTTGAGACTAACTATTGTGTTTCTGCTCTGTAACCAAAACAGGCTGCGAGGCGCCAGGGCTCAATTGCTTCCCATTTGTGTGGAAAACATTTCCTGAATACTTGGAGGATGCCGGCATTTCATGGCAGGTGTGGCAGGATTTCGATAACTTTGAAGACAACATGCTGGCGTATTTTGAGCAATATCAGGTTGCCAAAAATGGCTCTGCTCTGCGCAACAAGGGCAATTCTTATCCTGGATTGAATGCATTCTATGAAGCTGCGGCCAAAGGTACCTTGCCCCAGGTCAGCTGGATTGTTGGGCCGCAAGAACTTGCGGAACACCCGCCAAATATGCCCAAGGATGGCGCTTGGCTGCAACAGAAAGTTGTCGATGCCATCACCAATAGCCCCGCTTATGATGAAACCGTGCTCATCATCAGCTACGATGGTGAGTTATTTGCTGTACGAGGTGGCTGCATAACAGTCGACTGACAATCTATTACTACTGCAGAGCAGGGCGGCTGGGCCGACCACGTTGTTCCCGTTGTCGCACCCAAGGGAACACCGGGAGAATGGCTGAAGGACCCATACAATCAGTTTGGCGACGTTCCTCTGGGTCCTGGTAAGTGCAATCTTCCTCCGTTGCGTACTTTGCGTCTGCCGCGGTGCGTCGTTAACATAAGGGACTGTAGGCTGGAGGACACCCCGATTCATCATATCCCCTTGGACGCGGGGCGGTAATGTGTTTACAGAGTTCGCGGATCATACATCCGATATTCAGTTTCTTGAGGAGTGGGCTGCTGCCAACGGGTATGAGGGAGTTCGCACCAAAGCCCTGACGCAGTGGCGCCGTGATCACATGTCCAATCTCCTCAATGCATTCGATTTTAGCAATGTAAGGACTCTTCGACGAAGGCGCGATGTGCGTTCACATTGCGAAATTGACTAACATGTGTATAGCCTGATTATTCCAAACCGCGCATCACGACAGCCGATATGCCACCGTCCCTGCCTGATGACGGTTCTCACTGGAGCGGAAACCTGAGCCTTGGCTCTCTGACTGGACCATGGGTTGGACCAGCGAAATGTCTTCAGGACCACAAGTCTAACAAGCCTCCCGTTCCATACGGCAATGAGAATGCCAACCAGAACATGTCTCTCCTTGTAGAGGAAGGCTTTAAGCAAGTCCGGGGCCAACTAACGGAAGGTCGACATCTCACGTTCGAAATGTATGACTTCGGCCTTACTAACGTTAACGGCGAGTTCGTGGGCATTTCGGCTGCAAGCAAGAAGCATGATGACCCAAAGCAAAGGTGGATCATTCACACGGTCGGCGGCCCCGGCTCAAGCGATCAATTCTACATCCAGTCCGCCATTGATAAGCAATACATTGCTACGTCGCCTTTTGTTGGCGCACTGACGCCTGATGTCAAGAGAGCGCAAGCCTTTACAATCGCCTACAATCCGCACGGCGCCCAATACAGCGTTACAGTTTCTGGTCGGCCGAATACGTATGTCATGTTCAATCCAAAGAACGGACGACGCACAGCAGATGTAGGCGCCCCGACGTCAATCAACTGGCATGGAGGCTCTGGAGGCTTCAAGATTTTCAGTGTTTCATACCATTCATAGTACAATAGAGGTATATATATAGTATGACAATTGAGTGTTTAGTCATATTGTTCCCAACTAATCGTTGGGGTGGCTTGCACACACTTTGAGTGAATTGGTACTATGGCGTTACAATCAATTTGCTATTTACAGGCATTTTGTACTGGAATTTGGAGGTATATACAATTTGGTTACTCGATATGCTCTGTTCGCCCAAACCAGGCGGCCGTATTAGATGTACGAAGCCTCAAGCAAATAGCTGACAACAATCTTGGCGTGAAGCAGAACAGTCGGCCACATGACCTTATCGTATGTCTGATGGCCATTAGAAAAATTTGACGCGAGTTTGAAGCGCTCCGTGGTTGTGGAACTACTTACATCGTCTCCAGAGTGAATATAAGGGCTAGAGTTCTCGAAAACCTCGTCGGCAACGAAAGCAGCAGCTAGTTCTCGTCAGCACGCCGTTTGAGAGCTATCGGGAAAAAACTTACGGAAGCCGTTGGCGCGGGCACTGGCATGGTCAGAGCACCCATAGCCGCATCGTGAAGTATTGGGATTAATGTTGAGGTACTCCTCGATAAGCGTGGTGATGTACTGCGTCAAGGCGGAGTCGACGTTGTCCTGGAAAACCGCTGGAGTGCCGCTAGGTGAGTAGCCCGCCATGTCCTGGTTCAGATAAGATATGACACTTTTCCGGGCAGCCTTGTAGTTGGCCCAAACATCTTTAGAACCCAGAAGACCGCCTTCCTCGGCCGCGTACCAATGGAACTCGATTGTGTTTTTGGGCTTTAGCCCAGACTCGGCCAGGACACGGAGAGCCTCGAGGACGACGACAGTTCCTGATCCGTCGTCCTCAGCGCCGGGGGCCCTGCCCTCGGGCGTTCTGGTAATGGAGTCAAGATGCGCTCCAACGACAACTAGGATTGCTATTAACAATATGCTTCAACAGCGTCAGACCCATCATGGGATGGCAGGGTGCCCACCTAAGTTGGGGCTGCTTCCGGGCAGCTGAGCAATGATAGACGGTTGGTTGAAGGCGCTGTGCTTGAACTGTTTCACAGTGATGGCTGGGTTCTTGGAGGCGGTTTTCTTGACTTGGTCAAAAAGCCAGTTCGCAGCTTGAACGCCAGTCGTGGACCTGTAGTACCGAGTGTGGAAGCTTTGGGTCTATTAGCATTATGGCGCGGATAAGCGCGCATGAGGCCTCTCTAATTATAACTCACTCAGAGTACGTCTTCAGCCAGCTCTTGGGCCCATCAGTATTGGTCCTCGCGAGCAGTTTGTTGCCTTCATCTTTATGCAAGGCTCCTCTGGGGTAGGTGACAGCTCGGGTCACGACCTGGGTGGAAACCTCCGCGGACAGGATAGAGAGAACATCTTTGTCAGTGATGTCCGTGATATCGATAAACCCAACTCTCTTCGAGGTGAAAAGATCAAACTTCTCCTGCTCGGTGACCCATTGTCCTGGATCGGACTCAGAGGTCTTCACGAGGCGCAGGCCAGCCCGCGATGCGTCGTGAGCAGAAGCTGGTGCCGCCGTGACAAATGGGACGATGGCCGCCAAAGCCAACAAAGTGCCCTTAGCAAGCATCGTGGTTAAGCGCTGTCGCTAGTTGTGGAAGAAATAGCTCTTAAGTTTTGTTATGTTTGGTGGTGTCTCCCAAGCTTTCAGCTCGGAAGCATGAAAAGGCGAGGAGTCCGCGACTTTTATAACATACGCCATCGCTACCTGTGCTCGCAATATACTTACATTAGACGGAGCATTTGTCGACCACAAACGGCAGTTGAAGACCAGGCTTCTGTTCCAAACAATCTATTTACTGGGCCCCCCTCGGCCCTTATGCTTCATTACCTGCCTGCCCGGCCATAAGATAAGAGCCGATCACCAAGATTCTTGGCGGAGAATGTTGCGATGCAAATTGCCGGTTTTACACTAGAGCCGTAGCCAAGAGCTGAATTATAAGGTAGTCAATATGATTGGAAGACTTGCTGTGTGCTACGATGGAGCCCTCCAGACCGAGATGCCTGATTGAGCCTGGAGCTCTGTCGCGTCTGGGACACTGCAGAGCTTGGCAACTTGTGCGCCGTGGCCGGGGCACTCCACAAAATACGACTCTGGGGGTTCCGAGGATGTGGCCAAGTTTAGAAACTATGCAGCCCGCGAACCTCCTGCCGACTTTGGCGACTTGGCGGGGTGGGTGTGCTATATATGCCATCTGGCTGGCTGCATAAGATTAGTTTTTCGTCTGAATCGCGCGAGTGTGGGCTATCCGAAGTATGTGCCGTTTTGTATGGCGAAATCGGTGGGAGCGGCTGGTACTGTCTCTGTAAGAGACGCTATGATGACTTGTTTGTTGGACAAAGCATACAGTTATTGGCAGTTCAGTACTCGCAGAACAAAAACACTTTCTGTCTGGCAACAGCAACCCGAAGGCCATTGCATTGACCAGGGTGTGACGGAGGCCTGTAGAGAGACATGTTTGCACCGCCGACGTTGATGAAATAGCAAGGTTACAATTAAGCTTCTTACTAGCCAAGGTTGAAAATAAATAGATGAGTAGAGCCGGCCCTCTTTCAAGCTTTATGCTGTGCCTGGTAGAATAAAAATTCGAGAATAGAGGGGATAGGGCATCTCCTGCCCAATTAAGCATTTGTCTTCTTATCGCCACGGTGGGACCGGCACCACCTTGCGCATGAATTGCAAATGCCATTCTGGGCCTAGCATTTCCTCTATGCGAAACAGGTAGGAAGTGGGATTGAGACACTGCGCAGCGTCGCGTGCGAGATTGAACTGAGTGGCCATCTACTGCAACCCTTCGGCCTTTCCATTCAATTTCTGGTATACAAACCATCCCCGCTGTCTCGGCTGGAGCTTGCGGTTGCGTCATCAGGCAGGCGCGTTTCTCGTCCGAAGTGATGGCACTTTTAGTCCGCATCTCGTCTCAGGTAAGGTCGTGGCCAGAAATTACAGCACAGACCCTCCAATTCTTGAATGCGAGTCCCAGTTGTGTCACCACTGGAACATGATTGCTGGGGTGGAACAATACTAATTGACCAGCCATGGATCATGAACGCAAATGGGCCCTCACAAGGAGAACCATTTGGTCCAATGCTTCCGACATTAGGTCATGCAACGCCATACATCCATCCATACAGTTTCCCATTTCCTCGAAAGCCGATGCTTTGGCACGCGAGGAAATGAGTCTTGTGCAAAGCTCGAAGTATGAGATAGAGGCATACACGGGTTCGGAAAGCCAGCGGTTAGTGAGCCCTTATCGTACAAGGCATTGCCATATGACGCAGTATGTAGCCTCTCCCAGGAAGTTTAGGACCTTTCGCCGTTTTGTAGTCAGTAAAGCCAGCCAGGTGACCATGTTAGAGTACGTCGTGAATACAACAAGGCAGGTCCGGATCAGTTCTCGGCAGAGGCTGATGGTGCGTCGACAGAGTGGTGAAATTACAGTGACAAAATTACGTCCCAGGTGGCTGATTTGGACATGGTCCCGCGTTGCAAAAATCGCCAACAGATTGGTCAAAGTTCTTTTCCCGCAGTGTGCTGTGAGGTGGACGCAACACGGAAGGGCAAACAGTAGAAAGCGGAAATGAGCGCTCTCGGTCCGGTTTCTTCATCGAAGGAAGATTGATTAGACGTAAAATGTCACGAAGAATATACGGACCGCTTCCTCTGCCGCCTGCCATGTTGGCACCGAACCGAGCAAAAAACGAAGATAGATAAACAGCAGGGTAATCTCGCCCACACTGGCGTAACATTGAACATGTCAGACTACAGCTCTGCTAATACCCCTCCAAGTACATAGTACCGCGGAAGCGCGCCCTTGTACGTTGACCGCTATGGTTCAATTGTTGATGGTAAATGTAGTGCCTTAGTCTAAACGATGACCTAGGTTGAAGGAATTTACGTTCACTCCGTCTGCAATCCATTCGTCAATGTGAGACTGAAAGTAGTCCCAATCAAGCTGTTCATGCGATGGGTTCTGCAAAGGTAGATTCATCACCTTCCCACTCCGTGCATGGTCTTGAACGGACGCTATTCCATTTGATTCGATAGATGCCTTTGCCGTTCTATGCAGCGCTCTGCACACGCTAATCTGCCGCTGGCAAGGTCCCGAGACGGTGGCTATCTCATCCAACGTTTCCAACACCCGACCTAGCAGGTCCAGGTCATCCTTGCTTCCGTAGACAATGCAGTGAACGAATGTCATGATGTACGGAGCAAAAGAAGAATGGATGAGAATCCTGAGAGAGTATGAGATACATAAGGACTGCTCGCGTGGCAAAAACCGCCTACTCACCAGATAGCGTATAGTTTGATGGCACCGGGGCCGCCTGCTTGGAACTCAGGATATAATGATAAGTGGGTTTCTAGACCTTTCCTTGCTGCTGAGAAGCATGATTCAGGAAGCTCTTCTATCGTGCTGGATGTTGTAGAAGCTCTGTAGGTCAGCGTTAGGACCGACCAGTAGATGACATTTATAGGCAAAAATACTATGCGAAAGACACTGGCGTAGTGTGCCTCAGAGTAGTCAATACTCTTCCAGTCAAAGTGCCAACTTTCCAGTTTCCTTACCAAAACAGAGACATTCTGCTGTCTCGATGGTAGGTCCAGCCTCAATGATGCCGGAGAATATAGTTGTTCGTATATTTCCCCGTGTAGTGTGAGAAAACGGATCAGGATATTTCTACACGCATCCCATACAGCCACCCTTGGGTCGGTGGACAAAGCTGGTGGCTCGACATCTATGTCATAAGCATGAATGACGCCGGCTTTGCCGAGAGGGAGAATAAGACTCATATTTGAGATGTAGATATGCCAAAACAGCAACCGGCAAGGTTCTGCTGCATCAGGAGCTAGCTGATTTAACGTTGATTCTCGATGGTATCCAAGTGTAATACAGTGCGTAGCAGCTGCTGACGTCAAGCTCCACTGCAGAGTAAGGTCGCCGGTCAGCTGGGCGTCGAGCAGCTACACGACAGGAGACGTTGGAGTCAGTTTTACATTCCATTTCATCCAACGTGTGATCCACCGTACTTACAGCTAATGCGAGGGCAAGAGCATTCTCAAAGCTAGGGACAGCGGAAAGTTCATGCGTTTTTATGCCAGCTTGGAACATCTTCTGGGATGTGGCGCTGTACTGTTCTAGCTGCTTTCTCGCGATGTTTGAGCTGTTTCCAACCTCCAACATCTCTCTTGTAGCGTAGTACATCACACCGAAAAAAACCGTGAGATGTCCGTTTGAGACGGGCTTTAAAGGAAAATATATTCGCTGCAAAAGATCCTCGACGTACTGGTAGTTTTGTATCGGGTGCATCAGAAACAGCAATCGAGGTGTCTCTTAGCAATGGAGTAAGCAGGAGGCTTGAGAGGAGATGATTCAATTTGACCGTTCGCACCTTTGAGTAAATGGAGAACGCGGAGAGCAAACGCTACAGGAATTTCATCCGGCTGCAAGTTGCTAGAGATGCATGACGAAGTGGGATGAGAAGCGATGGCAGAGGTGCGGTCCTGGATCATAGCTCTTAGAGTTCGAACCTCGTCCAGGACAGCCGAGTCGCCAACAGTACCAGGAGTGGGAAGCTGAGATATATGGGACGCCATTTCGACCTGTCCGTCAAACGATGATTGACCGTGAATTGGCTTACAATTACTCGTCATCCATTCAGTCTGAGAAACTACCCCAAAGCCTCGGGGGCTATTCTCTCGTTCCTTCTCTAGACCGTGAGGCGCTAGAGACTTGATTGCATCCTCCAACTTCTCCAGACGGTCATTGATAGCACCAAACGGATTTCTGATGAATATATTAGTAAAATTCAGTATGGCGATGGGTGGCATAAGTGCCTGCCTGCTTGGTGCGTGGTTTGATGTCGCCGAACCGCGAGAGGAACATTCGAGATTCGACGTTATGCAGTTAGAGCATGGATCTTGTCTATTGCACCGGACCTGTAATAAAACATGTTACATAGGACTTCAGATCAACTCGGACTTGGTTGTTGGGGCAAGGAGAGCCAACCTTCCGAGCCCGACAATTGTGACACTACATTTCGAAATCGGTGGGGTTAGACAAGGCCGTTGTGGACAGCAATCTCCAACAAGCTGGACACGCTTACCGCTCTTGGTATGAGACTGGACTTCATTATGAAGCGCGTCGCGAGTGGTCGTTCCGATAACCTCTGCACAGCGCCCGCACCGGATCCTGTTGTCAATGCTTTGGATGGCGCAGATGGCAAGCCGCCCGCTTCCACACAATACAAAGGTCACGGATGTTGTGCACGCTCCGGCAATCGCGTCGTCCCTCCAATCAGCGAATACCAAACCCGCCAACCCCGCCGCCCCGCCCACTGACGGATCAATTCCACTATCCGTCAATCGCTACAGGGCTCACAATAGCTACCACGGCAGTAATTCCAAGCCACCGCCCTGCGGGATTTGGTTGTTCCTGGCTCAGTGTGACTGGAGGGAGGCCCACTGTCCTAGTCCGTCGCGCAACCCAGAACCATCTTGACCCTGGCTGCGGAGTGTATTGTGCATTGAATCTTAAATGTACGCCGACGTAATAGTCATGGTAGGACTCTTATAGTTTTCAACTTGGGACTCCATTGATTCTACAGACTGGTGTTGAGAGAGTATCTGGATGCGGCCGTGGGATGGTCCACCCAGTTTTTTTGCGAAAAGAGGTTCAGCAGGTGTTGTAGAGTATGACGATAGGTGTCACTGGCATCGCGCGGACAGAAGAACTCAGCATGCATTTTGCATCCTACTTGTTCTCACTTCTCTCGAATTCGCCCACCTCTGTACGTTCCAAAAAGGCGCTCCTAGGCAGAGTACTATAATGATTGCGGTTTGCAGTCCAGTAATCATAGTTTAGTGCGGCCAAATCGACTAATAGGCCTGCAGATGATAATCGCTATGACAGCAGAGCCCGTATATGCGCGAGCGCTGATACGATGCCTGAGTCGTATTATTATATTAATAAGCCAACTGGAAAGCTAATTGAGTGAAATCTTAATGCGTCCCCTATGGTTAGGGGATACTTTTTCGCATTAAAGCAGCGGGGTTTCCTGTCTTATAGTCCATAGCGATGAAGAGGACACACACTTTCCTTATGTGCTATGAGCAAGTAGCTCGAATGTCCCTTGGCTATATTATGTGAGTTGGGTGGGAGTAAACAGCGTAGCTATAAGTGCGGTGCTTTGCGGATGCAGATGGCCTTAGGGATATGTTGTGGTTCTTGCCACAACATCGCGTAGCGTTACCCAATCATATTAGTTAGGGTAGCAAGACTTACTGCGTCGTAATAAGCGTAAGATATAAAATAAAAATTGCGAGCTCGCATTGCGGCAAACATATATTTATACTTATCTAAGCTTATTAACATATCTGCCTCGCCCGCGACCCAGACCTATAGCTCTATAATGCAATAGACAAATTTACCCTGTCGCTAAGTTATGTGCGTAAGTCTATGTAAAGACATTAGGGGATCTTGAAATACCCCGTTGTAGGTAGCTTCAAGCAATAAGACCCGCCCAGGACCTAGAAACCTTCTTTGGCGGAAAGCTGTCGGTTGAAGCACCGCCAGAACTGCTAGGCTCTTCAGAGCTACCGGAACTATCGGAGTCATCAGAACTTCCAGAACTACCAGAACCATGTCCACTACCAGAACCATGTCCACTACCAGAACCATGTCCACTACCAGAACCATGTCCACTACCGGAGCCATGTCCACTACCGGAACCATGTCCACTACCAGAACTTTCAGTCTCATCAGAACCACCGGAACCATGTCCACTGCCGGAACCATGTCCACTACCGGAACCATGTCCACTGCCAGAACCATGTCCACTACCAGAACTTTCAGTCTCATCAGTACCACCAGAACCACCAGAACCACCTCCTTCAGATGGATCAGGAGTTGGAAAGCTGCCCGTAGATGTACGAGTACTTGTTGAAAGAGTTTCGGGAGGTGGCAAATTTGGTGGACCAGCAACGGGTGCAACGAAAGCGCTACACGAAATCTTGTACAAGTAGAATGTTAGTATAGCACCTTGCTCATAGTGAGTACTCATGGCGTAACGTACCTGGTCCTTCATAAGCCCGCTGGTTGTGTCAAGACTTTGTGTTCTTACGCAAACACATTTCCCACGACATAGACTAGGAATATCGGATGCCTCAAGTACATTGCCTGTCCCGGTTCCTGTTCCGGTTCCTGTCCCGGTTCCTGTCCCGGTCGTCCCGGTCGTCCCTGTTTCTGTTCATGTCTCTTATTAGCCACAATACAAACGAGTTTATTGTACTTTAGAAAATATCTTACCTGTTCCGGACGTGCCAGGATAGTGGCGCGCATGTCCATCGGTATCGGTACAGCAAACAAGAGCAGCGAACCACGAGAGTAAAATAATGTACTTCATAGCTTTGAAGTTGTGAAAGCACTACTTATTATAGATGATGGTGCCGTTGTGCAAGTGGGAGGACCGACAATACGAGGTGCGGAAGATCGAGAGTTCGTTATACCGGGTTCGATCAGTGGTACTCGGAGGATCGCGGGTATTCTCCAACTTGGTGTCTGGTAACTAATGGTTGGCCGAAGCGAATTGATGAGATTGGACGGATGCTAGATTTATATAGAGAAGGGTAATCTCATTCAAGTAGTGCATTTAGGTTTAGACCCGTTCATCAAGCAGTAACAGAGTAAAGTGGGACGCCGAATTCTATCCAATTCAGCCTTGGATAGACGCAGCATCAAGGAAGAAAAAAACTGCGTCGTTGAT
Source organism: Conoideocrella luteorostrata (assembly GCA_032433595.1). Taxonomy (NCBI): domain Eukaryota; kingdom Fungi; phylum Ascomycota; class Sordariomycetes; order Hypocreales; family Clavicipitaceae; genus Conoideocrella; species Conoideocrella luteorostrata. The sequence continues at coordinate 197,102 of JASWJB010000043.1, forward strand.
GCCATGTTGTGCCTTGACTCATCAGACAGCCTGTAGTGGCTGCCAAGTACGGAGTAGCATATATGGAACTGTGCGTGTCGAGGTGCTAAATTTATACCAAGACTGTAATAGGATGATAGGGCCGAACTCCACCCTTCCCGTTATAGAATCAAATGGGCTATGAAGACGATTGCGTAACGGTCATGCCCGCAATTCTTCAACTAGTAAGACAGGGCTCTCAATGCCCGCGTCTTGCGGCAGTTAAAAATTGCTGAAATTTCCGCGTGCTGTGCCTTCATGCAAAGTCTGAAACTTACGGCGCTGAACTTTGCCCGTGTACAATTTGCGGTGCGGGCTGGTTGGAACGTTATCTGAAACAAACCGAAGAAAAAAATTAAATTCGGGGTAGCCGCCGGCGCGAAGGATGCGACGAATTCACTTTTCAAATAAACTGATACTGAAAGAATAGCCGTGATTTTAAATATTTGCGTGCATCGGAGTACTGAGAAGTATTGTTACTAATAGCGACCAAATCCCGTTTCATTTTGCTCGTTGTTTCGCCCACGAGACTTTGCTGAAAAAAATTTAAAAGTTCAAGCTCCATGGCCACGCTTCATCTCTTGAGAAATAATTATCGTGTCTGCTATGGCCTTATTTTCGATGTTATCGTTCTTCCCGAAGATAATTTCGTTTCTGGAGACAAGCTCGCCTAGCCTCCCTTTACTCATTTCTTCAAAAACTCTAGCGCCAATTGCGAGAAAACAGAGCCGCCTGGATCGTGCGTTGTGAACTAGAGGCATCAAAGTATTCCATTTCACGAGCAAATGACACGAGAGACACAGGAGTCGAGCCCGCCAACAAATATTGCGCCTCACGCGGGCCGTTTTAAATGAACCAATAAGTCTTCAAAGAATAATGGCTGTCATTGTGGATTTTCTTGGGACCATTGCGAGGTATTGCAGAGAAAAACCTTATGTCAAACCTAGCTTCGGGCTCATTCGCTCTACGGCCAAGTTCACTATACGGTGCCATTTCTAGCTTTTAATGCGTGAAAATGTTTTGTGGGTCTCGCAATCTACTGTGGCTTTTCTGCCACGGCCAGGACAAAGTGCTAGCGTTAGACAGGCACGAGTCAAGTGGATTTTGCCCCGGCAGTTACACATTGTTCAAGCAACGAGACTGCATGAGGCGTGGAAGGACATCACAGGGCTGAATTAGTCACTGCCGTCTGATGCTGTGTTAAGTGCGGAACTCTTGGCACACAACAGACTACACATTAACTGGCGCATATGGATTGACTTGATAAAGCGGCTGCATCCGCCGCTGCGTCCTGATCATCCGGCTTCAACACCGCTCGCTAAGGTACGGAAGAGTACAGGGCTTGTTAGTCTTGAACTTTTCACACGCATCACCTTGAGCCCTGTAAATAATATTGGTTGCCTTACTATAAAGAAGCCGATTAACTAAGGGTTTGACAGACGTTGATACAGTCGCGAGCACCCTTTCCCACGCAGCTACAATAGCAGATAGACGATACAATACATCCGGCTGCACCCCTGGCGCCTTTCCTTGGCAGCCCACGGCTTGGCTGCAATTTGTCGTGCAAACTGCCCCTACAGCGTTTTCGATCCTACGCACAGTGATGTTTCCTGCCAACATGATCATGATCATGACCAAGATTCCCTATGCATCAGCCATTTTTGCGTCGTAGCGGAATCCGACTCTTTCTTCTCCGGCCACACGCCGGTAATTTGCACGCGCTGCCATCTGCCAATCTACGACGGTACGGAATATGGCTCTTTATGGTACGTCCCCAGAGTTCAATTTGCGGGCACTAAAACCTGAGACAGAAGGCCACATCAGTTCATCCACAGCCCTGACCGGGTATGCCCCCTCTCATTCTTTCGCGCGTTTATGCCGCAATACCGGTTGCGTTTGTGAACTGAGCTGATGGACGGGGTGAGTCGGATTCTACTGGCGTGTTGGTTACTTATCTGTGGTTATGCGCTCTAGGATCACTGGGAATTTCCTTTCACAGTCCCCCGAGCCATAACTCCACTGCGATGACAACTCTTCAGTGCGTTCCCCGATCATTTCCAGGGCGGTTCATCCAGCTCCACGATTTCGCTCGAGCCATCTTCATCGACCACGGAACCAGCGAAGCGTACATAGACTGCCGTTGCGTCCTGCTGCTGTTGCAGTGGGCGAAAAAGGTGTTCGAGTCGCTATACTCGTGGCGCTTGCCGATGCCTCAGGGTTACGCAAGGCAAGTATCTGTGGTTTATGTGGTTGTCGCTGCACGAATTGCTTCCCAATAGGCTGCGTGGCAATCCGACCGACTGGTGTGATAGAGGGCCGGAGTGGTGCTGGGCTGGTGTTTGATGATAACTGGGACTGCTGAAGCTTGCACTCCGATTCTTAAACGATCGCAGCAGATCTGGGCGCCTCCTTAATATCCTGAAGGTTTATCCTCATGGCGGGGTTTATTTGGTGATGTCTGCCAGTCCTCTGAAATAATGCCGTAGAGTTTATTCGGTACGTTGAACCGAAAATACTTGCCTTCCTTTTGTATCTGCTCCTCGCCATTCATCTGGATGATCCCCTAGTCAGCCTCAACGCTGGTCGCCAATTTCCTGCAAGCCAACTGAACCTCTTGGTTCTTCGAACCGGGCGTCTTAGGTACAAACACCCGCATCGATGCTAACGACGCAAAAGCGATTCACCTCAGCCCCGCACAATCTCGACCTCGCACACGAGTCGTCATACGGAATTCTTGGGTCTATTGAACCGTCGACATATTGGCAGGGCTGTCGAAGCTGGTCAGCATCATTCGCTGCGACGGCGGAAATGAAGATGAAGGACGATGCTCTATGGTTTGGGCGAACCAAGAACTATTTCAGATATGTCGGCCTACTAACTATTACATTTGACAGCCTGGTAAGAGATATGGTTTAACCGGATCTATAGCTTTCATGATGCCTGCCTCGATTGCAGACGGTGCGCTCGGCTGCAATAATAAATGTCGATCGTCAGGATGGTGCAAGCAAGTGGGGGAGCTTCTTAACACAGCTAAGAAGTAGTAGGTTACTCCGTACTAAATACCAAAACACCTAATCCGGGGAGTGATTCGGCATATTAACGAAGCCTTTGGCTGGGTCGGATGCTCGGGTGCTTAGTTTCGCAGCACTGCCGATTAATGCTACGCGTACGGAGTAGTTTACCCCTGGATTGGAACGCCGCTTTGCCATTCACTTTGACTGGTTCTTTGGACGGCAAACTTAGCTGACAATAACTCTTCATTCATAATGAAAAGTTGTGCAGACCTTGCACACAATGTGACGCACCTTTGTCGGCTACTCTGACGACTGACTGCCTACGGTCCCCAGCGGTACTCCCGAGCCACCACTGTACTAGTACGATATTTTTTTGTTTTGCCCGGAGATCACTGAAGGCTCACTGTACGGAGTACTTTGGCCGCTGTTAGTGGGTGAGGGTTAGCCTGGGTAGCGCCGACATCCGTTAATTCGTACTCCACAGTAGGGCATCTAGGTCTTGTCTTTGCATGGTGGTGGCCCCCGAAATCAACTTGGTCGGTGGTTGATGCTTCAGCCGGAAAAAAAAAAAAAGACAATTTCACACGATGTATGAAGTATTCGGTAGGTTCTATTTATTAGCTCCCATGAAAGTGAGCCAGTAGTTCACAAATGAACTACTCATATAACCAATTCACCCATCAGCGCAGCCGGCAAGAGCCTTTGGGAAAAAGTGCCTATCTGCAGCTAGGGTGAATTTCCCCATATTCGAGGATATACGCAGAATGGTCTCGACGGATACATTGCGCGAATTCTGTTATTAAAAGCCTCCAACTCTATGCCGTCGCCGAGCCCCCTTCTCCAAGAACTACCGACGAAATTATTATAATTAGAAATGTTGTATGCCGTACCAAATGCATTGCCTCCTATCAGTGTGGATCACAACTAAGCGCTTGTCGCATTCTTGGGCCTGTAGCCCATGCAATTCTGACAAGTTGCGATCCCAGTACGGAGTACCGGCAGTGACATTTAGATGTGTGACGGCAACTTAAAAAATAGCTGAACTATGAGAATGAAGAGCCAGCGCCGGATAGGGGGCTACATTCCCGGAAACGTGGTGGACTGCGAAATCTGCTACTGTTCAATCCCCTTCGCCCTGACCCAAGGGCGCGCCGTGACAAGATCAGGCACAGCCATCGATGGACGCCAAAGGCGAAGCGGTTGTTTCAAAAGCCAAAGGAAAATGGCTGAGCCAACGATCGTATTGCGGCGAGGCTAGATCGATCGTATGTGGCCATCTCCAGCAGCGGACGAAGCGAAAGCAATAGGTCTATAAAAGCCGATACATGCTCTGTTGCCTTTGCCCTTTCTACTTGTTTCAGCTAGCTTATTATTTTGTTGTCATCTACGTGATGAGATGCTTTGTCAATCGTCCAAGTTCGAACGTGTCACCACCAGCCATGCTGCTCTGTGATCACCACAAGAGAAGCAACTATTGCACCCCTTGAAATGCAGGATCAATTCGTGCAAGATTGTTTTGGTATGGGGCTACCTACACTTGACCCCGCCTGCTACTGTAAAACGACCTCGACAGACAGCACACACGATAAACGCTACCTCCTCTTTTTCATTATAGTCTTACTCTTGCCACGTTTCATAGAGCTGGTTCTGCCAAACCAGCGCCACAATGTGTACCATCCAACTCGTACGGGTTACTTACGCCCTCTTCTCTTCTTTGTCGTTCCTTGATCCGTAAATAACGTGCTTGGCGTGACCGGTTCACTCTGGCTGAGGTCTGACTGACTATTTCGCTCAAGCGGTTGCGACGCAACGTCAGATCCCGACTGAGAGAGATGATGGCTGTCCAGTCTCTGGGAGAGACCGGTAGCTGGAAGCGACGAATCTCCAAAGTCCCAGTCAGTTGGCAGCTGGTCAATAGCTGAGCATATTTTCTTGAAATGATATGGCATCCATGTGCTATACATATTTGTTATGAATTGATAGGAGGTCCACTTCTCCTTGCCATCTAATGCTGTGAAGTCAAAGGTGTGGATAGGATGGCGATAGTATGTCGTGTTCTTTCCATTTATAATGGGATAGTGGCCGTAGATCCGCACCGACCTATGGTCATGCGAGATAGAAAAAGCAAGAATTTGCCGATGAACCTCATCTTCACGCTTCACAGCACGAAAGAGCTCAGTGACAGCACGCACAGCAAGCGTCATGCTATGAGCATTCTGGCGGTCCGCAACATCCAGTGCCGCAGCTCCGCACTTCACCTCGCACGTCAAGAAAGGGAAGTACATATAGTATGTCGCCATGAAGTAAGACTGGTCTCCAGTAACAAAGTCGCCAACGAAGGGTGATAACTTTGCGAGCTGTTCACCGCTGAATGCGCCACGTTTAAAACCCACTGAATAGTCGGGCTGGGGTCGGGTTCCGGTTAGAGGGATCGAATTGTTCCATCCCTCATTAACACTCTCCATCAAAATCTCCAGATGCTTTGCACCGAATGTCGCGAGAGTCTCTGCTGATGGTACAATGAGCCGAGAAATATCTTGAATGACACGCGCCTCATTTCGGTTATGAATCTTTTGGCATGTATTCTCGAAAGTGCTGTCACCAAAAAGCGTATCCTTCGGCACTATCTGTTTCGCATCGAGCAGATTTTTGACCATGTACTTGCTAGTAGCGGTAATATCTAGACCTGATTTGGTTAAAAAGCTGTATTTCGTTTCGAGGAGCGTTTCGTATCGTTGGTCTCGGTAGGGGGCGCTCTTCTCTTCTCGCGGCCTCTGATCGCTGGGAGTTGATGATGCGGCTGAATTCGATCGCTTGCGGCTTAGCGACGACAGAGATTTCTTGCGCGCAAGTAGGTGCTCCATTACAGGATTGAAATATTCCTTTGGCCAGCTGCCTGTTTTCCTCCAAACATCAACTAGATTGATCGGCTCGTTCGCACAGCTAGTTTGTATATTCGATTCGTCGAAATTTTTCTCCAAGTGCGAGTTCCCGAATGACCGCCGTGGTCGCTTCTGTACGGACTCTTCGTCGCTGTCGTCGAAAGGTCTCTTCGTGCCACCTGTACAGTTCGCCTTAGAGTCCTTCGCCGATCAGCCCTTGCTTGACCTTGCCTGTTGACATGGATGACAGTACCTGAGGTATGGTGATAGGAGATGGTGACTGAGGGCGATGCCTAAGCTGCTGTTCAGGTTGCCTCGCCCGCGGGCGCCTTCGTCTTGGCTTTTGAATGACACACGGGCGCTTTCCTATTCCTCGTCAGCGAGGGCGTTACCCGGCGCCTCAGGAAATACGCACCTTTGTTTTCTGAGACACTTACGCGCCGCATCCGGGCCGCCAGTTGTGCTCGTGTGCGGACCATAGCGACGAGAACGAGCTGGATGAGGGAGTGCTAGATTTATGTTGAGAAGCCTACTTTCTGGCCAGATCATGAAATTTGACAACGCGAAGCGCTTATCACGAAACTCCACCATAGCATGACCCAAATCTAGCCAACCGTTAGGCGCCATACGACACTAGATGGCGGGGTTAGCGGAGGCGGAGCAGCCACCGCTACGGAGTATTTGGCGGCGGCTTACCAAGTGCAAAACCCAGGCAGGCGCATGTTTCAGCTTGGCCCAGCTCGAGGAGGCAGTGTCATTCAGCGCGAAATGTTGGAGGGGTGCTCAGGTGTATTCAAGCGCAGTGCGCGGTCAACGCTATGGTTGATTCCGAATTACAGTTTCTGCATTCACTCACCACAGGGGCGGAGTTTCAAAGTTCTCCAAAGGGACAGAATGCAAAAGTTGGCCATGAGCCATGGCATGACCTGAACGAGAAATGTAGCGGAGATGTTTACACTACCGTCGTGCTTGAGTAACGGAGGACGCTAAACGGTATACGCTGGGGCCAGTTGCCACAATCTAGGCAAGTGGACGCGCTCCGCGTTTTCCTATCTTGGTAGCGGGGTTGCGAGGATGCGACTTGGGAAGTGCGGTAACTACCGCCACTGCCAGATCCGGTCATCTTCCTATCCTCTTCATTTGTCCCGAATGAGTAGATGTCACCAGTCTTCTGTTCATCGTAGTCGCCGCCTTTACACAATCGTCCACGTGACACGGTGAAGGCTGTACGCTGTACATCAGATTGAGTGCTTGCACTGTCGTTGGTTCCGTGCAGGTACGGAATTAGGTGCTGTCTTATTAAAGGGACTTCTCGACTCCGATGGTAACGTCTTCCGCCCCTCTGTTGCTCATGATAGTATCCCGCTGTCCAAGCTGTCATAAAGGTGCCCGTTGTACATAACCCATACCGTATTGACAGTGGATCTACGGAGTAACTTAAAGCGCTTTCTAGCACCGCTAGATAAATGTTCCACCTTCCCACTATCTATCTCACCACAAGCAACCTCACTTCGACAATTCAGAGAATGGAGTCTTCGCGATTAGCGTATGCCATTTCGCGCTCTCGCGGTAAACAGCCAGACGAGTCACCTTTCACTCGTAAGCTGAGAGAGAAAAGAGCAGCTAAGGGCAAAGCGGGCTCATCCGATGAGTCGGATTCTGATGACGGCGGCGTCGAACAAGGTCAGTTGTGGCCCTTTTACGTGGATCATTCAGCTAAAAAGTGAAGGGGCTGTGGTTCTACACAAGCTGTTCCATCGCAAAGTTGTCTTGCAACCCGATGGTACTGTCATCAAATCTGGAAAGCGCGTTCCGGCATGAGAAGCGGAGGCTCTTCGGCAAGTTGCCTCTGCTGGGGTCCCGGCGCCGTATCTTCACGAGATTCCTCGTTACGGCGAACGGCGAGACCCGCATGAGAATGGGTTATGTGAAGGGCCAATCGCTCGACACCTTATGGGCCGACTTGTCGAGCCAAGAGAAGAAGCACATCGCGCAGCAACTCCGAAAGATCGTTGACAATATGAGAGCCGCAAAGCCGCCACCACAACTCATCGGAGCCTATGGTACTGAAATACGTGACACAAGGGTGTACTCTACCTTCCATTCCCCACCGTGCCATAATGAAGAAGAATTCAATAATTTTCTATTATCATCTCTACACAGCCAAACGCCCCCGCTCGTACGGGAGGCAATCTCACGGCGACTACGGACTAATCATCGCATCGTTCTTACCCATTGCGATCTCGCTCCACGGAACATCTTGGTCGAAGACGGGAAAATCACTGGATTGGTGGACTGGGAAGACAGCGGATGGTATCCAAAATATTGGGAGTATGTCAAATTCTTCCAGCGCAGTGCTGATCAGGACGGGAGACGATATGGGAAGGAGATTTTTGCTTATCTCTACCATGGTGAATTGGTTGATTATACTGCTATGTCTAAATGGCAAAATCCTTAGTTGAATCCATCCACTTATTTCCTCCCACTACCATTTTGCGCTTAGTAGGAATTGTGTAAGAGAAGGTCGAATGTCGCCGAACGAAGGCATCACTGCGCAATATCTTCATCCTCCGCCTCCATGATAGCTTCAAGCATTTCGTCCAGGGCGTCATTATATTGCTCTTTCTTCAAATAGCCAGCATGTCGGAGTGTATTCAAGGCGAGCTCGACCCATTGTTGGCAATTGAATTCGCGGTCTTCGTTTAACACAGGAACCGAATCCATCTGTTAATTGAGCTCCGAGGAAGACAAAGAAAGCTTTGTTTTGCCAACCTTAACTTTCTTGGCAAATGTATATGAACTCGTAGGGTCGAAGTTCTTGCGCTTCTCGAAGTTGAAGCCCCTCGTCACTCCCGTGAAATGGTAGAAATATGATGCAGAATCGTCTTCGGGAACACAATAGATGGCAGTGTTCCTGTACTTTGAGAAGTCTACAGGGTCTCTCCGGTGAATAGAAATGTAGATTTTGTACTTACTGGCCATATTGTCGAGATAAGAGAGTGGATGATGAGTACCACCGAAATAACCCAAGTCGGCAACAAGAGATTATTTATACTCATATCTACTTATGAAGGCAGCATGCCATCCGTTAAAATGAGTGTTTCATGAAGCGCTCGTTGGTTGATCTACGGGGTTGCGTGAATTTGCTGGTACTACAACTGTGGGTTGCACAGGGTTGTGCAACGATCTAGATCGTCGGCTTCAAAATGGAATATATTCAATAAGTCTCTGTATATCTAAGAGGGAGAGACAAGTCAAGATACGAAGCCTAATATCGTCGTATAAATAGGGTGGCCGAAAGGTGACCACGTGACTCGCTCCGTGCTTCTCATTGTGCTTGGCGGGATTCCAACATCAACCGTACCATTGGGCGACCAACAGGTATTCGACGCTCATACACAGCAGGTCGTTGGTGCCTACGGACACTAGGCAGAAGATTTGATATTTTGCAAAACACACACCACACCATGCCGTGAACAGTGCCCCCACTCCTACCACCATCACTGGCAAGAGGCAGGCGAGGACATGGACGAAAGTTTTAGGGTGCTATCCTGTGACGAGCTACTTATTGCCGCTCCAAATTCGACCCAACTACGCGGCCACCCTGGCCCAAAGCCGGGTCTTGCTGGTCTCAAAGAATAGCGTCGACCTTGGCGCCTGGCTAACACGGCAGATGAATTACGCATTTTGGTAAGCAATCAACCTGTGATCTGTACCCAAACAGACTAAACGTACTCCGTAACATCTACACACTGGCGGTGCTTATTGACCCAATTTTCCCTGAAGCTATTTATAGATTCGGCCCAGAATATGTCCCCTTCGGCTTGACTGTTGGGACGCTGCGAAGTGACTCGGTTTCCCTGCTGGCGCCAAATACTTGAGTCACAAGCAATACTGACTAATCTATCAGTCTCGCGGCAGAGGGAGGGAATGATGGTAGCCCAAAACGCTGGATGGACGAAGAACTCCCCCCTAGGCCATACCGTAAATGCAGAACATTTAAGATGTCGCCTTGATGCTTGTAATAAACCTCTGAACGTATTCGAATACTCGAGGCCGATTCTTTCCATCTGTCGATAGAATTTGTTCATATTCACAGGTGTCATTTCTAGTCGGACTAATCCCCTCGGGGTCAAGGAATCGGAGTTTCCAATACTCGCACGCAAACTAGCCTTAAATACTAAGCGCAGAGATTCATCATTTGCGGCTGAGCAAGAAAAATAATATCTCTTCTCTTCCCGGCACTTGTTCAAGTTGAAGATGACCTCTTGTCCACGAGAGCTCTCTTCTAATCCAATGGGGTTATGTATCTCGAACTCCTCCATATGGAAACTGTCGGTTGCACAGGGGGGAGGTGGGGGGGGGGGGGGGGGCTGCTGTTC